>KZ111140.1:2655626-2689376 GCA_002077045.2 Rachicladosporium sp. CCFEE 5018
CGCCGTCCATGCTTGGGACGTCTGTGTATGGGATCCGCTCGAAGACGCTGTCGACTGAGGACTCCAAGTCAGATGACTTCCAGCCTTCGGGGAAGTTCTCGTCGAAGTCCTTGGGGTTTGCGCGCCACCAGAGACCAGCGTTGACGGCTGTGCCGCCGCCGAGGACGCAGCCGGCCATGACGCTGTAGTCGGAGCAGGCGATGCCTTGACTGCGAAAGTGTCAGTGATATTGCTCAGTTCGCTGTTAATTAGGCACTTACGAGTCAGCCCAGATCTCGTTGTCAAGACCCGGCACATCAAAGCGAGTGAGATTGGTACCGACAAGCCAGTCAGGCTTCAATGTTCCACCCCATCGCCCAGATGATGGTGGCCCACGCTCAATGAGAAGCACACTGTCACCGGAGGTAGCCAATTTGGCAGCAAGAGGGATGCCACCAGCGCCAGAGCCAACGATAATGTAGTCGTACGTCGCGCTGAGAGCAGAGCTGTTGGCCGCGCATGAAGCGACGGCTGTTGGCGTTGCTGTAGTAAGCCCGCTAGTAGCTGTCGCAGTAGCAGTAGCAGTCCCGTTGGAGAATGGAGCCCCAGTCGATGATGGTGCAGCAGTCGCGGAAGGGTAGCTAGATGCCGTCTTCGTGATCCAGTCGGTGTATGCAGTGTTACGTGCAGATGCAACGTTGACGGCGAAGATATTCGCAGCAGAGTCAGCGTGCTGCTGAATGGAAGAGTCCTTCTCAGAAGGATAGGCGGGGGCACTGGTCGCCTGAGCCCAGCCGATCAGCTGCTGGGCGGATGCGGTGGTGGTAGGAAGTCGCGCGTCGGCAGCGCCGTCCTGGTCCCATGACCAGCAGCCTTGACAGCGGTAAGTGACCTCGAAGTATGTGTCGTTGACGGAGCTCGAGATGGTCGTGACAGTGGCATTGCCAGTGTATTCTTCAGGAGCTACGTAGCCAGTAGCGTATCTAAGATCCGTCACGACATCGTCACCGTTCGGCCAGGCGATGAGCAGCAGTGCTCCAGTCATCATGCTTGCGTGTGATACTCCAAACCAGGTGCCACTGGATGGAATCGGGATCACCAGACGCCCAATATACTCGTCTACCAGACTCGTCTCTGTGGCAGGCGGGAGCGCCATGCCGAATGTGGCATCGCCATCGCCAATCGTCGTGTCCCAGGCGGAGTCCCAGAAAGTAATGCCATTGTCGTCCGTGAATGTCGACGTCATGGTCTGTGCGATTGTGCTGGTAATGAGCGTGAAAGCTGTGAGAATGATAGAGTTGTGCATGTTGCCTCGCCAGGAGGATGTGCTCTGCACAGAAACGAGTGTGGGTGATAGGAAAATGAATGGACGCTCAGGAAGAGCAAGAGACAAGAGGCGTCTCGTTGATGATACACGGAAGCACTTACGACGTAGGAGGGGGAGGACGATGGGTATACTCTCTTACAGGAGGCCTGGCGCCAACGACTCGCATTCGTGGCTGACCCACCGGTTACTTCTAATCGGATACTGATACCAGACTGCCGATGCGTGAGCCCAGTAGCCGTGCCACATGTTTGTACGTCGAAGGAGCGTGGAATAGATGAAGTTGAACTCCTCTTCTGTGTCAGCCAGGGCTTGGCGCTCTCGCTTAAGCTCGGCTAGTGATGCTCTCCTACATCACGGTGTTTGAGATATACAGAACGCATCCGCACGCTCGTCCCATCATTACAACAATCCCTGCCTGTCTCATTGTCGACAGATCGCAGTGTTCTAGAGCTGCTAGGGCTCGAGTGACATCAACAAGCGACCATGGACGACATCATTGATACTTCCACCAACCGGCTGTCGGGCTGCTGGAAGAGCTCTGACTGCAACCTTTGCACGCACAACAAGCACGGCTGCGGCTGGTGCCCTACGGTGAGTGAATGCCCGATCTGCCGCTCAGTCTGGCCAGGTACTGCGACTCCGCTGCGGCGGTAAGGCAGATGAGGCTCATCTCTTCTGTCTCCACGCTTCACGACAAGGCGATCCCATCATGATTTCGAAATCGATCGCTGATATCGTGTCCAGAGCGCCACATGCGTGCCAGCCAACAGCCTGCTCGATCCTGTCTCGTATGCTGATATTTGCCCGCTGCGGGCTGAGAGGTTCGAGCTGAGGACCAAGACACTTGGCTGTGGGTGCTCGACGACATCACTCTTGGCCGTGATTGTTACTGTCTTCGCGACAATTGCGGGGCTGCTCGTACTATATGGCATCTTCAAGCTACTGCTGAAGCTCAACGAGGCTTACGGAACTGGTGCGTGGCGAGGCTGGGAGGTGGATGTCAAGGACGACGGTGCAAGGGAAGGCAAGCCGTGGGTACGTTCGAGCAAGAACTCATGGTTTGGACCGAATCTTGCGAAGCGCAGTGAGCAAGAGGAAGTGACGGCGAGGACGAGACTACTGGCCTGAGTCATTGTCTATAAGCTAGAAGACGGAGCTGTGATTCCATGATGTGCAATTACCTCGAGCTTATTTGTATGTAGTAACGCCAAAGACATCTATCCTGACTTCTCGATCATACTGCAATGCCTACACTCTGTCGCGCCCCAGTCATGATACAGTGGCTACGCTTCTTAACCTCCATTGGCGTCCACCTACACGTTCCATTGAGATCACCCCTCCCCGTAGCCGCCCGGTGTAGACATCCGTATCGTAGGCCACACTGCGAGTGCAGCAGGACATTCAGTGCCCGCTCTTCCGGACCGACGCTAGTGTGCATGCTCGACGGACTCGACGCTCTTGGCAATCTGGCTTGTAATGTGGCGGCGTCGTCGATTGCTGTGCTGGTATTGCTACTGGCGCTCACCGTTCTCGGACCTGGCTCAGGGCCGCGTGGGATGTTGGAGCCTGCGATGCTTGTAGTGGGCAAAGGCTGTGTGGAGTATTTCACACCGCTGCAGCCAAAGCTTGATATATGCTCGGCCAGTGGGTTTGGCCTTGGTGGCAGCGGATGGGGCGCTCTGATGCCGCTGACGTCTCGACTGTAGACACTAGAGAGCGACTCACATCTTGTGAGACCGCGGAAGCCCAAGATGGGTGATGGTGGCACCCGGCGAATTGTCTTTCGCGACTCTCGACCTCTCTTCATCAAGGCAGCACGCGGCTCGTGTACGAGATCATCTACCTTACCTGGGAAGTAAGCAGGCAACACGGGCATCGGCGACTCTGGGTCGGGCACCTTCGCTATACCCGCCGTGTAGCTGCTGATCGTCTTCAACGACGGTCTTGGCGCCAGAAACGAAGGTCTTGGAGCTGTCATCGCCATGTCGTGATGTTGCGGCGCCCAGATTCCGAGTCCATAAGCCTTTTCTGGCCTCGTCGGCGCCAGAAAGTATAGATCGTTCTCAGAGGACTCGGTAGAGTTCACAAGCGTAAGTGAGGATGTTGAGCGACATTTGAATGACATGTCCGAGAGGAGGCGCTTATTGTTGAGTGGGTCTTCGAAGTCGAAGTCTCCTTGTTTTCGTGAAGTAGGTAAGTACGCAGGCGGCGGGCGAGCGATACCAAACAGGTGGCAGGAGGCTGTGATGCGTACTCTCAGGCGAAGAATGACAAAGAGAGCGGATATGACACTGCTTCAAGTCAGCGTTTTGCGTACTTGGCTGACAGGAGTGAGATATGGACTGACACGGCCAGGAGTGCGGCACCTATCGTCGACCTCTGCAAGTAGCATGGCACCCCGAAGTCGAACATGGGCAACTCCCCGGCTTGGGCCTGCTTCACTGAGCAAAATGATTGTCGGAGAAAGGTGAAGGTCAAATTGAGCGCAGCTGCTGCGATCCAGCAGAGCAGCGCGAGGTAGAATGCAGGCTTCGTACATGGCCTGCATGGGCCCAGCCTGCCCACACACTTCGTGCGGTCGGCATGCCACAACCTG
This sequence comes from Rachicladosporium sp. CCFEE 5018, assembly GCA_002077045.2. Taxonomy (NCBI): domain Eukaryota; kingdom Fungi; phylum Ascomycota; class Dothideomycetes; order Cladosporiales; family Cladosporiaceae; genus Rachicladosporium; species Rachicladosporium sp. CCFEE 5018. The sequence goes on from KZ111140.1 coordinate 2,659,529, forward strand.
TGTATCATCACATTATGCAGTGAAATGGCAGTTAACGTGGTCCCGCTCTGCTGCTGTGGTCAGCGTCTTATTCGTCAGGATGAGTTCGAGGTCTACTCACAGCTGCCAGCATTACAATCGCGGAGGGCAGCATAGCGTACGTGACTGCGCCGCTCTCGAACAGATACATCGTGCACGCTGCAACGTACAACGACGTCCAAATCAAGATATGTTGGCACCATATGGTCGTTAGCTGCGCGACACTCACTGCTTCTGTTCGCGGCTTCGGTTGCGAAGTGAACTTCATAAGCTTGCAACGCATCGCTCGTGTTTCTTGAGTGAGTTGATGAGTGGATGGCAGATTGTCGAAGGATAGATCAAGGGGATGAGTGATGCTAGCAGCCAAGAGACGAGACGAAGAGCACACTTACAGCGCAGAAGTCAGTGGTAGAAGTGCAGAAGTGGCAGGTGACAGGTTGGCCAAAGTGCGTGCATGAGAACGCGTCCTGCCTCAAAGTGCATGCATGAAGCATTCTGAAGCTTGATGCAAGGAATGTGGTGTGCAGTGAAGCACCTTGCTGGACTCTTGGCAGCGGACATTCGAGTATGTTTACATGTGACATTCGATCCTACAACTTCGCTTTGAGTTGACTTGCAAGCTCATCAGCATCACGTTTGGCCATGTCACGCATGACTTTGCGCTGGATCTTGCCGGATGGCGACTTCGGGACCTCGTCGATGAGCTGTGAAAACGGTCAGCAAGACGTAAGAAGTGGGACGTCGAACGATCGCTCACCTTGACGCCACCGGTCAGCTGCTTGTGCTTCGCAACCTGCTTGGCCGTCCACTGCTGAATATCCTTTTCGCTGACCTTGCCTTTCGACTCATCTTTGAGAACGACGTAAGCCCGAGGCAGCTCCTCATGCTCGCCCTGCATAGCGACCACAGCAGCATCTGCAACATCAGGATGCTCCAATAAGACAGCCTCGAGTTCTGCAGGCGCCACTTGGAAGCCCTTGACCTTGATAAGCTCCTTCTTGCGGTCGACGATCCAAAACCATCCGTTCTCATCTCGAACAGCGACATCACCTGTGCGCAGAAAACCCTCATCGTCGAACGTCTCTTTCGTGGCTTTCTCGTTGCGCCAGTAGCCGATGCAAACATTCGGCCCACGAACATGGATCTCACCGCGTTCGCCAGGACCTACTTCCTTACCTTCCTCGTCGATGAGCTTCATCTCGCTGTTCGGGTCGATGAAGCCGACTGACCCTGAGCGATCGTCTCGATGACCTGGGACGTGTAGGCAAGAGCACGTGACCTCAGTCATACCCCATGTCTGCACGACTTTCAGGTTGCACTTCTCCGAGACTTCGTTCTGCAGCTCCTTGGACAGGGGCGCAGCGCCGCACAGGACGTTGATGAGCGAGCTGAGGTCGTACTTCTGTGTCTCGGGACGCTTAGCAAGCATGACAAGGATGGGAGGCGCAGTTTGGATGTGAGTGATCCTGTGATTCTGGATATGCGAAAGCCACTCGATGTAGTTGAACGCACGCATGTAGTAGACAGGTGTACGAGTGATAGCTGCTGCTGTGATGGACCAGAGCTGACCATAGGCGTGATAGCTACATGTAGTGTCAGCCAGCATTATTTCGGAAGGCCAGGACACGGCGAAAGTACACCTACAGTGGCAGAAAGCCAAGCCACCGCTCAGCAGCTGATTCGCCCGCAGGCTGCTCCAGATTACGCATGTATATCGACTGTTCCACATTTGCAATGACGTTCTGATGCGAGATCTGTACACCTTTTGGAAGTCCAGTTGTGCCGGACGAGTAGTTCAAAGCAGCGGTTCTCGTTTTGCTGTCCTTGGCACTCATCCGACGCCATTGCCACCGTTTACTCTCCTGCTCAGAACCCAACATTGATCGCCAGTCTTTAACTTCATTCTTCGCCTGCAATGGCTTGTCGTCGAACAGGTATATCCTGTCGCGAGGAAACTTCGCCTTGTCGGCGGCTTGCAGCACGATGTCCAAAAACTTCGGCTCGACGAAGACAAGCCTTGCGCCAGTATTCTCGAGCTGGAACTTTGTTTCATTGACGCCATACGCAGGATTGCAACCCGTGAAAATACGCCCAGAGCCAGCTATGCCGAGATACGCGACAGGTATGAAGATGTGGTTGCTGCTGTACATCATGACTGCTTCATCTTGGCCTATGCCCAGGCGATCCAAGCCCACGCCTAGTCGCTTGACCCATTGCAGGAGCTGCGCTGGCGACAGCGAGTTCGATGTGTTGTCCGCATCAATCCATATCGGCTGGTCGGAAGGACGAGTGCCTTCGGGGAACACGTAACTCAAAACATCGGTGGCTGGAATGTCAATCTGGAAGGGTGATTTCTGGGGCATCGCCGTAAAGTGTGGGAGTCTTGATGTCAAATATCATTACGACGTATTGTATGAACATGTAGCTACGGGAGAAAGTCTGGAGCTCAATGGCCGAGGTGGTCATCGACGAAGGTTGGCAAGCGCCATGGCGGGGAAGGGAAAAGCGTTATGTAAGCGGGAATGCAAGTCTGGACCAACATGTGATACTCCCACGCTTGCCACACACTACTCACCGATGTCATGTCGTTCCCAATTCCACCATTTATCAGTGTGGCCATGAACGATTCGACCCTGGGTAGGGCCCATACTCGCCGTTGCTGCCGGGATCCTCCCATCGCAAGCACACTTCCAATGTGACGCAGAAGATCCTCCTATCGTCAGCTGTTTTAATGTCAAAGGTGATATTGTACCATGCCTGAATATGTCAGCACAGCATCTCGGCGAACTTTCTGCTACGGGCATCGTACTGGACCCTGGAAGATCATTCTCCAAGCATAGCCAGGTGCCGTGATCAAGGCAAACCCAGGTTCTGGCAGGCAGCGATCTCGTGGCCTTCGTCCTCCTAGAGGCCTGCTGGATCTTTGTGAACTCGCAAAAGTCCTCGATTTCAGATTCGCCAGTCGGTTAGCCGGGTTGGACGCCATATATGTCGCAATGTGATCCGCAGTCAACAGTAGCATTTATCGTGGCATTGTGGCAAATAGGCCCAGTGAAAGCACCATAGATGTGGAACAGGAAGTCGTCCTCGCTAGTCGATGTCAGCCCTAGCAAGCGCGATGCTTCTCGTGGATGTGCTGCTAGAGACTCACATATACACAGGGTTCGTAGTGATGTCGATAGAGTCGACTTGGAACAGGTCCATTGAGCGCGACTGTGGACAGAGCCGCAAAGGCGTTCCGCCGGGGATCGTATCTTGATAATTGATGACAGCCCGGCGAGCTACCGGTCGATCATACAGATCGAAGGCCTGCGCGAGGCGGTGAAGCAGTGTCATGTCAAGGAGCGCGGGCGCGTATCTGCGCTGAACTGTGCGCATCTTGCTATACTGTGAGTGTAGCGTAAGTCGCAGGCGCGAGCTCGGGCTTGTAAGTATTGTTATCCTTTGCCATCTATAGAAATCTGGACAAGGCAACTGGTTCCCGCTGTTGATGGTGAAGCGTTTCTGCAGACAAGGCGCAGTCGACCAAAGCACTGCAGCGCGGCGCGTTTGCTGCACCTGTTCAACAACTGCCGAAACACAAACAACACACTGATTGAGCGCCCTCAGCAGCTAAGATTCAATGGACTGGGAGGTCAAGGACAATATTGTGCTAGGCGCCTGCACTGCCCAGCAGGTTGGCGAGCCTTGGCACATCGCCCTCGCTCAGTCACAGACAAAAAGTTAACCACCACCCATACAACGAGCCGAAAGAAGCCGATCTACACGTCGAACTGCAAGGCACCCACGATAAGATCAGTGCGGGGAAAGAGTAATGTACGGGAATATGTGGCAATCTCTTCGATCACTTCGTTAATGCCATCGTCTGGTCTCGCTTTCTTGTCCGTTGTACTTCAAGCAATCTCCTACGTTCCTACGCTGTCATCATAATATTGCCTTCCAGCAGTTACCTCCTGATCTCAGAGCCACGCATACGACTACCAGAACCCCGGTAGGACCTTTGTTCCCTCCTTCACAGCACCTTGCAAAAGACTTGCTTGGATGCCAAGCGCATGAAGCACAGTAGGAGCAACCTGCGTCGTCGCGACCCTTCCATCGAACACATGCTTGCGCAGCCTCGGATTACTCACAAAGCAAGCCACCTGCCGGTCATCACTGCTAAGTCCGCCGTGCTCAGCTACCTTGGCGTGACTATTCGTGTAGATGATTCCAGGCTCCGGCTGTACAATAATATTTGGAACAGCAGGATCTGTCGCTGGATCGCCGAAGCCGGAAGCAGTAAGGTTGGCACCCCAAATGACTGAACGAATTTTACATTCAGCTGCGTGAGCTTGGAGATTGGCAGCTGCGATTGCTGTATCTGCGGCGTTCTCGAGAAAGATCAGAGCAATGTCGTCGCTGGTCTGGAAAGCCACCGGGACACCGGTGAGGTTCGTGATGAGTTGTGGGTCTACTGTGCCGTAAAGGTGACGATCGATGGGAGCTTGACCATGCTTGGATGCCACGACTATGAGCGTATCTTTAAGCAGACCCGTGGCTTCGAGCTCGTTGACAACAGCGCCTATGGACGCATCGACAAAGCTCATCGCCCGGACGATGGCGGGGCTGAAAGAGCTTTGCGAGTCTGCCAAACGTCAGCGATGTAGACATTGACGATCTATTTGTATGGGGCTGATCTTACCATTGTTATAGCCCACTGTCTTCTGGGCGACGGACAGCGCCTGAAAGTTGCCGCCAAACAACGCGGGCGTAGTGGTCAAGGGACCATCGAACACAGTGGTGTTGACTGGCGTCGAAGCCTTAATCCAGTCGAGCCAAGCATCGACGTGGAGCTGATCGTAGGCGATGGTAGCGGCTACTGTGTTCGCCACGACAGCGATCTCCGGGAAGTATCCGACTGTCAGGCCAGTGCCGCTAGGACCACGGACAAGGTCGTATGCGGGATGCTTGTCGGCGTAGGCGGTCTGCAAGCCTTTCGAGTGGACGACCTCAAATATCGTATTCACGCGCAGGCGTTGATGCGGGTAGATCTCCTGGCATTTGCCGTTGACGAACGCCTGTGGAAGGTTGGCAGGATCGATACCACCAGAGAACAGCTGTGTTGGGTCGTAGTCTTTTTTCTCATCATACACGACTTTGACATCGTCAGTAAGTATTCCATCCGCTACACCTGCATGCTACGGCCGGACAATACCTTCGGCACCGGCTGGACCGGTACAATTGCTCCCTGGATCGTAGAATGTTCGATCCCAAGTATCGTCATACCACACCCCTGTCGTCTTTGGAGTTGCACCTGTAAACTGAGCGAGCGAGCCCGGAAAGGAGTCAGAAGGTGCGCTCGTCCACGCATCGGTATACTCGTATCCGGTTTGTAGTAGCTTGGAGATGTTGCTATTCGGGCTGAGGGCCACCCATTTTGTGACATCGCTGCTATGCATGCCGTCAACACTGATTGCCACGACATGATTGTAGGCATTTCCTTCATGGTGATAGCCTGGTGGCCCATGATGCCAGTCATGTGGCGCTGCTGCCGCAGTGAAGATGAGACTGAAGAACAGGGTTGCCATTGTGCTGGTGATCCTGAGAGGTCAAGACTGGATGAGACAAGCTTTACCTTGCCAGGGCATCAAGCATGGCGCCCAGGCTCTACTTATGTCGTACCGACCGCTTGTCACTGACTACATGTCTGGCAAGACTGTCCTGTGGGATGATGCCCGCAGATGAGTGCCTTGCGCGTACGACAAGCGGGGAGCATGTCACTCGTCTGCCACGTGCTACGGTCCCGCGCTGTAGTGGTCTCAAGGGACGTAACATCACTCGACTTGCTTTTCAAGATGACCGATGAGGCGTTTTGTCGACTTCGGCCTCTGATGGCGTCAATGTGGGATGTCATTGAAGATCTGCTGCTAAGATGCGTTCCTTGCAGTGCTTGAAGTACGACCATTGACTTCATGACTCGTGTGCGTTATGAGTCTCTTTGTGGTACTTAGGCATCTCAAAGTACCAAACCGGCTACCGAATCTCGGCATATGGACTACCAGTGTCAAAGAAGCCTTGCCAGTGGCTAGATCAACACGGCCATGTACAGTTGTACCCAGGATATGGCCCATATCCGTCATCCATCGATGGATTCTCGAATCTCAAGCACACCTCAGCCGTTACGCAGAAGATCCTCGTGTTGTCGGCAGTCTTTGCGCCGAATGTCACATTATACCAACCGTGAAACGCCTGCATTAGACTGGCTTTCGCTCGATTAGGAAGAGGAAGCTGCCCATAGGGCCATTGAATATCATCCTCCAGGCATAATCTGGGGCCATTATCAACCCAAAGCCAGGCTTAGGTAAGCACTGCCGGGCCGGCCGTCCTCCCAGAGGCTGTTGGATCTTGGTCATCTCGCACGAGTCCTCCATGTCGGACTCGCCAATAGGATCACCAGGCTTCGCCCCGAATTCTTTACAATGCGATCCGCAATCCACAGTCGCATTGATGGTCGCGTTATACCCGATGGGTCCCAGAAAAGACCCATACATATGGAATAGGAAGTCATCTTCACCGACCGATGTCAACAATGCACATGGTAGTGGTACTCTGCAGCTCTCACATGTACAATAGCTGTTTGGTGATATCGATAGACTCGATCTGGTACAATTCTGTGAATCGCGATTGCGGACAAAGGCGTAGAGTTGTCCTCCCGGCAAGCCTCGTTGTTGAAGCAGGTCTAGACTCGGAATGTTGGCATGATCTAATAGTCGGAGCGCAGACGCCTTATTACATGCTAGCAGCATGCTGTACCCGAGTACATAGCACCTGTCGGTAAGACGCATGGTATGTGAGAACCCCTATTGCCGGTCGCGAAAGTGTGAGCAGAAATGGATCGCAGATCTCCGGCTGATGAATTCTGTCGAGTGAGGAGATACGGCTGCTTTAGCAAGAGTGATGCCTGTCCGGACAGCAGCATCGGAGACTCAGCGGCACAGCACGCAGATTTCTCCCAAGCGCGCGCTTAGCGAGGATGTCTCAGACCTGATTGAGACTTCCTTTCACTGCAGACTTGTAGCGTAGGTTTGCGTTGAAGGTAGGTCAGGCTGTAATACTAGATGCTCTGCGTGGTTGATCGCCTCTATTGGCGTAGTGTCCGTGACCCTTCTCCCGGTCCAGAAGCAAGCATATCTAGAAAGCTCAGCCCTTCCGCCTGGGGCGCTCCGTTGATCGTTGCGGCAATACTACTTCTTTGCATAGTCGTGAACGTGTCGCGGCTCTTCGAAGTCGATGGCGAAGTCGGCTGGGAGTTCGTTGGCGGTGCGCAAAGCTTCGCACCCGATGTGCCACCATCCGAAGTCTCTACCATCGGCAAGCGCATGCAATGCTCTGGTACGGCGTGCTCCTCGAACATACTTGGAAAGTACTTGACCAGCAACGGCTTGTACGCTACGAGGCAGGCACAGATGATGCCGACGTTCGCCTCGACGATGGACCAGATGATCGCTTGGACGCCGGACTCTGTGAACGCTATTAGTCAACATATCTGCGCAATGAGCGTATCATTGCTCACCAACAAAGTTGCCACGCTCCACTTCCGTCCAAACAGTCGCCAATCTCACAACGCTCACAAGGCAGACGAAGAACCCTAACAAGAAGACTGCAACAAGGCAGATCTTCTGCTTCCTCGGCAGACGCAGCTTCGTGACTCCAGGTAGTGGTAGTATCAGCACCAGGAAATCCAGCCCAATATTGATCCCAGCAGCTGACAACCAGTAAGCCTCAGCACTCAAACAAGTCCCTGGGAGGTCCGGATGCCACAGCTTCGCCACTGGCCTACATAAGAAGGTCCCTCCAAAGATCGCCCATGTCACAGCTGGCACCAGCAAAGCCATGAGGATCCAGCAGCAGGTGCGAGTAACCCGATCGCTGAAGATCCTCAGATACTGCACTAGTATGGACGCTTTCGTAGCATTCACGGCCAGAGCCCAGATATCGTTGTTCGTCACTGCCAGCTTGGCAAGATGCGGATGGTCTATCATCCTGCTATTGGAATAGACACCCATGCCTTCGTGCAGCTCGGCGCCGATGATGGCGCACATGCACCATGTCAGGACCTAATTTGTCAGTCAGCTACTGAGACACTGTCCTGCGATCGGCAGTGCTCACCATCGAGAATAAAATCACCACATCATCTCTGCCCAAACACCTACTGATCTTCCATCTCGTGTACCATCGCAACGCCACCGCTATCGTTGCAAGCGCGGTACAGGCTATCGCCGGCCCAAGTGCTTGCCAGCCGATCTCTCTCGTACCGAAGTCGACATTCTGCGGCGAGGGTGGGATAGGCGCGGTGTCATTGCTGCTCGCGTCTCTTGCATCGACGACCGCCAGATTGTGCAGTAGTACCGCCATAGAGGAAGAGCAAACGGAAGTGAAGTGAGAAAGCGTGCAGCCATGTTTGGTGGAATGCCGCGGGCAAGAGCTGCTGCGCAAAGAGGGCAAGCAACGGAGGTGATGAGGGGGCAGGAGGGGTGTGTGACTGTGCTGAAGACTCCAATGCTTACCTGGTCGTCGGAAATGCTTGTGCACGGCGTCGCGAATGGCGTTGGTGTGGTATGGAATTATCGTGATTATGAGTGGCTAGAATGTCGTTATACTTCTGAAATATCCATGTTCCATCCGAAGGGGACACAAAGGCCAGGCCTCGTTCTGCGAGAAATCCATTTCGTTAGATGCTTCGGTGCAGTGTCTATACTTCCCTGACAGATCCCACAACAGGACTACTCGCTGTCGATCCGCCTCCTCCGAACCCGAGACGGCCACTCTCCTGGCAATCTCACCTCCAACAGCGTCGACAGCGCCTTTCGGTCGTCGAAGACTGACACCCCCATCAGCCCGTCGCTCGACTAAGAAAAGCTTCACGTGCGTACCAGCCCAGAGACCATTGCTACCCGGATTATTGAGTCCATCAGCAGCATATATGAAGCCCCAGAGCATGCTCAGATACCAACCGAGGGCAAGCGGCGACCAGTGGAAGTGCTGTACTTTCGGCGGAGACGGTGAATCCGTCAGAGGAGAGCTCAGTGAGACTGCCGGTGGTGTTGGTATTGAAGTCGTGGATGAGAAAGGTCGTCGACGTAGAGCCGGATCTCGGTCGTGCTCAGCGGCAATTACTGTGAGAATCGTGTGGAGAGGGAGGTGTGGGAGCCACGTCTCCAGCCATTCGGGTGTGGGTGTGAAGGTCGAAGACATGCCACTACCAAGAGTCGTTGTGGGTGTTGCAGGAGGCATGCTTGCTAGGCTCGTAGTGGAGGCGTTACGAGATGTCTCGCATGAGAAGCTACCTTGCCCGACGGGAACTTCCCTCTCGCCTTCTCTGACATCGATCTCGACTGCACGGGGACTGCATCATCAACACTGCTTGCTCTTGAGCTCCGGACGTGACTTTGAGCAGCTGTCGGCCGCGTGATGTCGTCATCGTCTTCGTCGTCATCTTCTCCTATCGCGAAAGCACTGTGCTCGGGCACGTTACCAAGTGATGTCTGTCGTGAGTTCCCATTCGGACTTCGCGCGCCGTCCACCGAGGGCCGATCTGTTGACACACGACGTAATGGGCTCACGATGCCGCTGTTGCGATCCTTGCGCTCCTGAGCCATGCGATCCACTTCAGCTAAGGCTCCACTGACGGTGAAGTCTCGCAAAGCTTCGAACCGCTTGTGACTTCGGGCAATTATCTCTACGAACCGTCTATTCGATTCGTACTGATGCTCGAGTATGGCATTCAGCGACTCGAGCAGAGAGGAAAGCATAAGGTGGTTATCACCACCTGATAGTAGAAATGTTGGTGATGCTAATGAGATGAAGAGGTCGAGAAGCTTCGAGCTCGTGGCGCGTTGGAGATCTCGGATGTATGGCGCAATGTTACCGATTATGGCTAGTAGCGCAGGATAGACCATCTCCAGTCGACCCTTGGTGGTGGTCATGAGCGAATGCACACTGGTAATGAGGTAGTCCGCGTATGATCCGTGGAAGTTCGGTATGCGAAGCACTGCGGGTAGTGATTCTTGTCCAATGAATGACTTGTTCAGGCGGATCCCGAATGTCGACTCCACAGTCAGTGTCTGTAAGATCAAGATCGCCATCCGTACGATGCCCTGCCGTGCAGGATCGTCCTTTGCGTCCATGGCGTAAAATAGCACAAGCACGAAGAAGTCGTGCGCGCGATCTGTGTCTATCATAAAGCTTCTGAATCGCTTGTTACATTGCAGCAGCTCCCAGGACAAGATCAACACCTCGGATGCCCATGGTACAGCTTTCGAAGCTGTGGGTACATACGATGCAACACCAGATACCGGCTGCGACAGCACGACAGTGAGACCTTGTTGGATGAACTGGAAGTCCTCGACCCGATGCAAACGGCCGAGAGCCTTTCGAAATGCATTCGGCTCGTCTCCGGGCACGGGGTAGATGATGAGCACTGTGAGTAGTTGTAGCGAGTAAGTAACGAGCAGTTGCTTCGGATCCTTTGTAATGGCCGACAAGTCTAGTGGCACTCGCCATGATGCTGGATTGTACTTGAGCACCTGTGATGTTCATTAGCTGATCACTGTCATCGCGGACGGTCGTCTTCGTCCAGTGTAGCAGGCATGCAAAATCAAATGACTCACTGTGTTGAGTAGCGAGCAGAGTAAGCTCAGCACGACCTGGCGGCTGCTTTGTGTCGTAAGATACGTCAAAGCTTTGACATCTGTTTGCGCTGCTACGTCCATCGGGCTGTCAGCAGTCTTTCCTACGTCCATATTGGCGAGACTAGTCTGCGACTCACTCGGCATGATGTACATCGCCCGACTGCATATCGCCAATAGCAGCCTCAACACCTCCATAGCATTCCTCTCGTTGTCCTTACTCATTCCAACACTCTGCTTGCACCCGATCCCACTCTGCCATATGCTGTACGTTACAGCGCTATCCGCTCGTCCATCATGATCACCTCGCCTCGGCAGCGTAAAGCCAGGCAGGAACAATGCATTGACGAGCAAGTCCAGCAACTCCTCTCCAAGCGGTCTCCCGAGACTCCCCTCTGCGCTTCCCTGAGGCACTTTCTTACTAGGTTCCAGTCCATCGAACAGCGGGCCACGATGGTTGTACTTCGAATCCCACACCCAAGTCGCTCTCCTCTGTTGCCAGAAGAACGTATCCTCCCACGCCCTCAACCCCTCAACCTCCCACAGATAAGGCAATAACCTCGTCAAAACCCTCACACCGTTCAACAGCTCCCTGCTCTCCTCCTCACCCTGTATCTTGCCTCTCTCCACCACCTCCCTTAACCTTCTCACAACAGCATAGATCAAAGTCTCTGCATTCTTCTGCGGCGCCGGGCTGTCATTACTGCAGTGTGCATCGAATACCGTGAGAGCACGAAGATCAGTTGGGGACCAGAGGGCGAATACATCGGAGTCTGACTCGGGGAGAGTGTAGAATCGAGACCACCAGGGATCGGTTGGGGAGATGTCGGGGGTGCCTGAGAGACGGAATATGTCTTCTTTGAAGGCTAGCTTGCTTTCCGAGGCACCCATTGTCGTTGTAGGTAATTGGGCATGCCGTTTGACCTGGTTCACTTATAGCATTCTTTGACTTTCCGAGACAACCCCAGATATCTGGCACATGCAGAAGTCCGGATTGGTTGTTTACTGTCGAGAACAAGGTTCATAATCGATGTTTCCATGAGGTTAACACATGTCAGCGAGTACGAGCATGCAGGGTCCGTTAGTCAGGCGGGAACAACAAAGAGGTGCGGGCCGCGGAACATCTCCCACGTTCGATTCAATTGACCACACCCATATATCAATCCTGGAGAGATACAGGTTCAATACATAAGGCAAAACGAAAGTCTCGCGTGTCAAACGAGTAGACAGAAACTAAGATGGGCGGGCTCCATCGGGATTCGAACCCGAAGCCTGTCACAGTCAAGAATCAATCCCAAAGCGACAATCATACCACTAGACCATAGAGCCATTGAGAGACGGGAAGAACACATCGTATATAGAGTAAGTAATCTTGACATAGACTTCTCAAAAGGGCACGCGGCCTGCATCCTGGTCTCCAATCATGGAGCTCCCATCACAGGGTAGCTATCGACGCCGAGAACACTCACTAGGCTACCGCTGGGTTTCAATCCTCCACCTTCATGTGGCTACATCTCCAGCAAACACCGTCCCGTGCAAAGCAAAACCCCAGAACACCTTGCTAAATCCATCAACCTTTCATGGCCTCACCCCCACTTCTTCGCCTCCATGCCATCCGGCGGCGTAGTTTCCACCTTCGCCTTACTAACCTCCTCCCAATTCGTACTTGGTGCAGTCCCATTGCTCTCCGTGTAACTCTTCATCATAGCCCGCTGCACTTCCGGCGAGCTGCCCTTGAACAGCTTCTTGAAGAAATGGTTCGCTTCGTCGCCGCCTTCGTAGTCGTCGTCGTCTTCGATGCCGCCAGACTTGTCTTTCTTGTCGGACTTGCCGAGATCGTCGGTGATTTTGTCCCAATTCTTGGGGCCGGATTTCGAAGAGGTGGGATAGACTGGACCGGCGGCTGGGGCAGCGAAGACGGCGCGTTTGGCGAGGTCCTCTGTTCCACTTTCTGTTGCGTTCTCTGCACCTGCAGTCACAGGCTCGTCGCTCTCGAGCTTCGACCACTTCTGTCCAGGGGTAGCCTTCGCCAAAATGACTTCGATCTTCGTGGTCAAGACTCGGACGGTCGACTTGTCAGGCTGTACAGCTGCGAACAGCGGATCCAGTGTGAAATCGTAGTCTGAGTTGCTCGCAGTGACAGGGAATGAGATACTCAAAGAGCGCTCCAAGATCTCCACCTTCGCGCTCTCCTTCGGCACGCCCTTCGCAAGCAGAGTGAAGTACACAAACTCATTGTTCTGGTACCAGTCATGCCTGATCTTGTCGATTGGCGTCTGCTGCGGTAGAGGAGGCGGCGCCGCCACTTGATACGACACCGATCCATTCCCAGCCGTCCCTGACCCTCCACTCGTCTTCGCATCCAGCATCGGCACCTCCTGCACCGTCACGTTCCTCCTCTCATCCCCGTCTTCCATCGCACTCAACTTATCTTCCGACTTCTTCAACCACATGGCATGCGTCGACTCCTTCTCCTGCAACTTATGCACAATGTTCAGGACAAATGCAGCATCCGCATAGCGATCCAGTCGGAATAATGCTATGCCTCGCCGTAGCTGTGCGGTGACGATGAGTTCGCGCTTCTCGCGCTGCTTGGCGTATACGACTGCGTGCTCGGCATCGTTGAGTGATTCTTGAAGCTTGCCGGCTTTGAGGTATGCCGAGGAGCGCTCGATAAAGTATTGTGGTGATGTGGGAGATTGTTGGAGAGCTGATGTGTAGGATGCGATGGCTTCGTCGTATCTCTTGTCTTCCGCGAGCTTCTTGCCACGAGCGGAGTGGTCGGCCATGACGTGTCGCGGTCGAGTGTAGTTGCGAGGTGTATCTACTTACGAAATAATGTAGAAATGCTGGAGCTCAGTCAGTGTATGTAATAAACGCTGTAAGCCTACAATGAAATGTGCTTTCTGGGGTGCAGCAGTGGCGCGAGATCATCCCTGTCAGTGAAGCCTGACCTTGTGAGTACTCAGTGGAGACAACGACCTGTCTGAACAATCGCTATCAACGTGGTCAATTGAACAATGTCTCGCATGTCGGTGCGGACGTTTCTAGTCCATGCAAAGAAACGACTGAACCAACTTCACTCGATCAATGGAACAACCTCATTCGTCGTCGGCAATGAATCTGCAGACCTTGACTCCATCTCAAGTTCGATCGTCTACGCATACATCCAGTCCAGCACAGTAGAAGCCCGTAAATCAAACAGCTTCACCATACCAGTCACAAACATCCCAGCAGCAGATCTGGGCCTTCGCCCAGAACTCACAGCACTACTTCGCCACGCCTACATCCAGCCAGAAGAACTCATAACCCTGGACGACATCTCCCGTGTTTCCCCCTCGCCAGAAACGACGTCCTGGACTCTAGTCGACCACAACGCCTTGACTGGAGTACTTGCGCAATCGTTCGCTCCTCAAGTGAACGCAGTGATCGATCACCACGATGACGAGAACGTTGTGGCGAAGACAGCCCAACCTCGCTTCATTACCCGTTCTGGCAGCTGTGCAAGTCTGGTAGTGAATCATCTCAGACCGACCTGGGACATAATATCTTCGTCTAGCTCGAACATCGGCGCCGCTCTCGGCCAGACGTCCTACCACATTACCGATGACTTCGCGTTCACGTCAACCTGGGATGCTCAAGTCGCATATCTAACCTTAGGAGCCATCTTGATCGACACGCAGTGTCTAACGTCCGAAGATAAACTCACGGAGCATGATCGACAGGCGGTGAAGTATCTCGAAGCGCGTATCAATGCTTCGCCGAGATTGGGCAAGGGTTACGACCGTGATCGTCTCTTCCGCGAGCTCACTGAAGCGAAGACCAATCTGGATGACCTGACTGTGCGAGATTGTCTGCGTAAAGACTACAAAGAGTGGACCGAAGGTGATCTCAAGCTAGGTATCAGCTCGATCGTGAAGTCTGTGACGTGGTTGGCGAAGAGGCAAGGGGGTTTGATAGGTGCGATGAAGGAGTGGGCGCAGGAAAGAGACGTCGGTATGCTAGCAGTAATGACGGCCTTTACTGACAGGGAAGGGGAATTCGCGAGAGAGCTTGTCGTGATGGCTGTGGAGGAGGGGAAGGCAGCGGATGCTGCGAAGCGCTTTGTGGAGCGGTCGAGTGAGGAGCTGCGGCTGAAGGAGTCTGAGGTCGAGGTGAAGAGTGGAGGTCAGGTTCCGTATCTTCGACAGTGGACCCAGGGGAATGTAACAGCGAGTCGAAAGCAGGTCGGACCAATGCTGAGAGAAGCTATGCGAGGCTGAAGCATGGCCATCGAAGGACATTGCCGCACGTGCGCTGCAGGTCAGTGAAGGCGAGTGAAGTCGCGTGATGGGGAATGTAGATGAACACTAGCAGGGCTACCGTGTCATGACGACCATTTCGGTGATTTGAGTGAGAGGTGAGCCTCTTGAGCATCCGTTACATCTCTATCAATGACTGACCACCCACCAGCACCTCATAATCTACACCCAGAATCATATATGAATGCCATCCCCTCAACCTCCATCCCAGAAACGAAAGCACCAACAAACACACCAGCACCAAGGCCGTAAGCGCTATGCACCCCCCTTCCGTTCCAATCCTCCACTCCTACCTCAGATCCATCCGACGCCTCGCTAAACCCTCAACGATGCACGTCCGGAACCTCTTTTCCATTCCGTCCCCAGCGCCACGCTAAGCAACATCCCCCAGAACGTTTCCACGCATTCCAATAGTCCCCCATATGTCGAGTCAGAAGTAATTGTACACACCCTCTCTAGTCCCGCGCATTCAACACCGCCTCGCTGTATACACCTGGCCGCAACATGTCGATCTTCCGCGGCGCCGGCGATACAGGCACAGGCGCTGTAGTACGTGGGCTCATAGCCTCTGCATCCTACTACGGAGACTTACTCGCGCCTGGGCCGCCCTGACCACCATTGTTCCTGCGACTATCGTCGATGCCGAGATTACCCATGCCAGAGCTGAGGAAGCTGAACGGGTCGGCGCCGGCGCTGTCTGTGTTACCGTAGTTGTTAGCATTGCCGTAGCTACCATTGCTATAGCCCGGAGCGCCACCAGCGGCAGACGAAGTACCCTGGTTGAAAGCCTGCTCGGCGCGCGAGTCGAAGCCGCCTTGCTGGGGCATATTGCCGTTGCCGGACATCTGTGAGTAGCCGCCTCCAGGCATGTACGGGCTTGGAGCGCCGAGGCCAGAGGGCAGAGCGTAAGTGGATGGAGGGCCGTAGGACTGCTGCTGCTGACCTCCATAGCCGCCTGGCGGGCCTCCGCCCATGTGACTGCCACCGCCGTAGCCGCTGCCCTCCTGGCTCATGCCGCCATAGGACTGGCCGCCCATGGAGCTGCCCATGGACATGTTGGGAGGCGGACCGTGGCTGTAGTTGTTGCCTGGGAAGTTGGTCATGCCGCCCTCCGCGACGATGGCAGCATTGCTGCGCGAAGCTCCGCAGCGCAAGCAGCTCGTATTCTTAGCAAAATTGTGGTACTTGCAGCTCTCGTTTCCGCACTGCCAATCGCCAGCACGGAATGGCACGGCACCACCGCGTCCACCACCGCCACCGCCCATGTGACCTCCACCATATCCGCCACCGTGCATGTGGCCGCCACCACTACCGCCCATCATGCCTGGGTGTCCATATCCTTGACCGCCTCCACCGTATGCGTTGGGTGGCATGCCGTAGCTCTGACCGTATGGGTCGCCGCCTGGACCAGCACCCATCGCTGGAAAAGAGCATCTGAAGCATGCCGTACGACGCTGGAAGTTGCTGAATCCACAACTTGGGCAGGTCCAGTCACCCGGACGAGGGCGGTTCTTCGATGGTGGGAATGGTGTCAAGAGGGGTGGTCCGCCAGGTGGCTGCGAATGCGCAGCGCGGTCGAGTACGCGAGACGATGATGGCGAAACCTCAATGGCTCTATCATTGAGTGCACGTCCGTTCATGCTGAGCGACTCGGCGGCCTGGAAATGGATGATGTCAGCCATTGTCGCGTATGAAGTGTGGAAGAGATGTAGGCAAGTGAAAAAGAGATCAAACGCGCGCCACGTCGCGGCGCACGCAACACTCTAGTACAGTGCATAGGCAACCTGCGCAACATCAAGTCCTGATGGAGCGATGTTGCACATGGGGTAAAGTGTGACGTAAGTAATCCTCAGCGGTTGCTGCCTTCAGACCACGCACAACGACGGGGAGGAAACCTGCAGCGGGTCGCCTGATTGCAGACTCGCAGGAGCTAATGCAACGAACGAAATGATAAGACTCACATCTTCATGGCTCCCAAACACAACGAATCCACTCCCACTCGGCTTGCCACCCTCAGGAGTCCGCAGCGTCCAGAACGCAATAGGTCGAGCATTGTACTGCGTGAACCAGCTCTCAAGCTCGCTCTGCGTAGTATCATGCGGCAGCCCACTCAGGTGCAACACTTTCGATCGCTCTCCAAGGAAGGCGCGCACATCGCTCCTAGCATCAAGCGGACTGGTGAGAACATCTGGGTCACCAGCTGGGTTCGAAGGCGATGGTCGAGACTTCTGCACCAGCGAGCGCAGGCAGCGAGCGAGGGTCATAGCCTCCTCGATGGCGCGGCGTGGCGAAGAAGGCGCGAGCGCTTGCAGATGGAAGGGAAGACCACCGGTGACTTTGCCAGATGAGCGCACTTCCTCAACTTCGAGTCCGGCGCAGATTGAGGACAAGCTGGAGGAGCTGAATGCCAGAGTCTCAGGGTGGTGCGATTGGTAAGTCTGGTACTCGCCGCGTAGACCAAAGAGGACAGGATGCTGCAGGTAAGCTGGGAGGACGACGTTCTTGTCACGAGCCTCGCGAGGCATTTGCACACGGAGATCCCATGGTGTCAGAGTAACGAAAGCAAACTTCGGTGCGGCTCCATTGGCATTCTTCTCGAGCAGGTGCTCGTTGGCGAAGGCATCGAAAGCGTTGATCGCATCGCGGAAGCCACCTGCATTCTTGACGTGTTCCCAGGTCAAGGTCGTGAGGGACGTGCAAAGCGGGGTGATTGGAGTGTTGGTGGGGCGGACCAGTACAGATTGATGGTGGAGCTGTTGCCTGTGTCAGCACCGTCTTCGCCACAACGCAGTGCCACCCGTATACATACCTCCGCCAAGTTCGGGTCTCTCGCATCGACCACGACCCATCCAATCTCGATCACCTCAGCGCTGTCCTTCGTGACATACACTCCATGCTCGTCGCAGGTAGTCGCAATATGAATGACGCAGTACTTGTCGAACTGACCAGATGTTACACTTGGTCGTGGTTCGCTCGAAGGCGTCGGGTATGCGTTGCTCCCAGTAGCGCCGCCATAGGGCTGCGATTGAGTCGGTGTAGCCATGTTTCCCGTATCTGGTTCCTACAGACAATATCCTTTACAATCCCAGCTCCGAACGCCTATCCGATGCGAACGACACAGTCTCAACAGCTCTTTCTTCTCAAGTGTAGGAAGACCTTCGAGAGAAATATGGGACCCTGCGGCGGATCGGGAAAGGTATTTCGAGCGACTGTAGCTAAGCGTAGGGCCACGTTAGCGGGGGATCTTCTTCAGGTAGGATCGGCAAACAACAGCGCAGCGCAGGCAAACAGGTGGCAAGCGTACAGTGGCAGTGGCAGTGACCTCGACGACAGGTGGAGGGTGGACAGGAAACGGGTGTTCAGGAGGGCAACACCAGTTTGATGAAGTGAGCAGTAAAGTGGATAGGCGAGGGTTTCATATCCTGGTTCGTGCGCTAAGGATTTATTAGCGTGCTCGCCTGGCAAATGGTCTGGCTTCGCGGTGGTCAAGACGAGACAGCTCTCGTGGACTGGTAGCTCATATCGACCACAAGCGTTTACTGCTGCTGTGAGAAGCAATCACAATACTTCGGTGTCCATCGACGTTGACTGTTGCAGTGCGGTCTTCACAGTTCACGCCACTGTTAAACTTCCCGACTTGGCTTCAAGCGGGCCAACGCTTCCCGGCCGTTTTGGACATCTGCCATCACGTTAATGCCTCGTGATAAGCACTTCTAGACCATCGTGTTCGCCGCCCTTCCGTCACCCTGGAGCATCTGCACTCGCTTCTCGCGACGATTGTAGCTGGTCTCCATAGTATCTTGCAGGACATGGGAGCACAGCACGAGAAGGCCACGCCCGGCGCGTGCACATGTTCTCCCGAATGCATGGCAGCCGACGGTCGCACACATGCAGCCGAAGCCGTGGGTGTCACCAACGTGGATGGGTCATGAGATTGCGGCCTATTCTGGATCGAGCGTGCGACGTGTTGCACCCGACAGATTACTGAAGCGACTTCGATCCCTGAAATATAATAAAACTCCTCGCTTACAAACGGCGAGCATGACTGGTACAACCGCGCGGTAGAATGTGAGTAACATCGCGCGGTAGAATGTGAGTAACATCGTGGAAGTCATAGATGTATCTCTCGCATCATACGGAATCATCAAGAATCCCGAACAGTCGTTCGCCGCGTCAAGCACATCTCATCCAACAGACACTCATCCCAACTATCCTCACCCTCTAACAAAACCCGACAAGCCTCCCTAACCCTCCCTCCTCAATCCTCTCCTCAACAGCAACCCCATCCTCCTCCAGCAACTTCTCGATCTCCTCCACCTTCTTAACCCGAAAGAATCCCTGCACACCCTCCGCCAGCCTGTGACTCGTAGGCGCCAAGTCGCCCTCGTTAATAGCCGCGAAGCAAAGACGGAAGTACTTCCACCCATCACTCGCAGCAATCTCAGCAGTCGGACTGAAAATCGTACCCGGCGACACCAGGACTAGGTAAGGTTTCTGCGTCCAGAATATCCACATCGCTCGGCTGAGACGCGCGAGACCGCCGGGTTGCGCGGCGTAAGTCTTGTATAGCGGGTGGGCCGGGAAGTTGATGTTGAGCCAGATGAACATGCCTCCGACGGGGAAGATGAAGTCGTAAACTGCTGTCTTGGTCACGACGCTCCATTCATCGGCCTCCACTTCATCGATGGCGATGGAGTTACGCCGGCCGGTCTTGAGGAGGTACTTGTTATCGTCCAGAATGGAGCACATAGTCTGCATCCGCCTCTCGTAGTTGCCTCGCAGACCCTCAAGCCATCGCACCCAACCGGGCATCTTCCAGCCTGCTCCATCTGGTAGTGCCGAAGAGCCCTTCTTCGCAGTCTCGATGCCGCTATGGTCTGGTCCGAGCAAAGTCTCGGCTATAATACTCTGCACGAAGCCTGAAGGTTGCTGAGTGGAGGTCTCAGTGATGCGCAGAATCCGCTCAACGATGTCTGGTTGAGCGGAGATCCAGCCGAGACGGCAGCCTGGCGCAACGGTTTTGGAGAAGGTGTCGAGGCGGATCACGCGGCCATCGGTGTCGATGGAGATAAAGCTGGGAACGAGAGAGTCGAGGAAGGGGAAGCCGGAGGATTTCCAGCTAGAAGGACGGAATTCGCCGGTGGTGAGCAGAGTGGTGTTAACATCTGCAGGAGGGGTGATGGATGCCTTAGGGGACGCAGAACTGCGGCTCAGAGGGCCGACTCTGTCGGCATTAAGGGCGGTGGAGGAGGGGAATTGGAGATACCAGTACGGATCATCTTCGACGATGATGACATCGTACTTGGAGCAGAGGGCGTAGATCTCGCGGCGGCGTGCCAAAGAGAGCACACCAGACGTTGGGTTCTGTCCCATTCTAGACGATGTCAGCATACTGCTCCCAGGTCAGATGTGACTTCCGACACTCACGTCACAGTATACATCAGATGCGGCCTCCTCCCCGTCTTGAAGTCCCAATTCTCAAGCACGTCCTTCAGCCCTCCCTTGCCAGTAGCCAACATACCCTCGTCGTCCATCTTCACCGGTGCGACATTCATGCCCCTCGGCTTCGCAGCCTGCACGGCATTCATGTACGCGAACTCCTCACACAGCAATCCCTCGCGATCTCTGACCCAGTCCTTCTCCTCGCTCCACTCATTTGTGAATGCAGTAAGAACCTTGCTGAAGCCATCCGTGTTGCCGCATGTGAGGATCACCTCTGGCCCACCTTTGTACGGACAGTTGGGGTGTAGGTGATCCTGCGTGAACTGGCGGATGAAGTAATACAACGGCGGATAGCCCTGGGCTGTGCCGTACTGGAGAGCGGAAGAGAGATCGATCTTGCGGATCGGATTTGGCTGGTGGGAGGTGTGAGGGACTGCAATCTGCGATTGGGGTTGATTGAGCGGGCTGCTCGTTGGCTTGGCCTTGCTATTCTTATCCTCGAGGGACAGGGAAGCAACGAGCTCATGCGCTGGCGGCGGATCAATTGGCTCGTTCGGCGTGGGCTTCCAGCGCTCAGGTTGGGCAACTTTGGCCTCTAGAGTGTCGAATGGAAAGTAGTAATTGTTTGGCAGGCCGCCGGCGAGCTGGCCAATGCCTGGGATGGCGAAGTACTTGTAGAACGCCTTCATCGAGCTGGCCGCGCGCGACTTTGTAGCCCGACTGAGATGGTGGCTAAGATCCTTTGGCGGCGGTCTGCTGTCGACGGCGCCATCGTTGCTGTCCGTAGGTCGAGGTATGGCTGGCAAGGATGTTGTGGCCATGATTGACGGTATTGATGGTGAGATGAGAGAAGATTGAAGAAGCGACGGACCTACCTGGGCTGACAGAATAGCATTCACGGCATCGGGGTTGCAACTGTATAGCTGTATGGTGTTATCGGAGTTGATAGCGACCTGACTAATGCGGACGTTCGATGATGCCCTGCAGTAACTCTGGCCCGCGTGTAGTCGCGCGCCCTATGCCGCTTCGTGGTGGGATGTGGAAAGGTCTGATCTGAGGCAAGTGGGTGTCGCTGAAGAGTAATATTAGCAGGCCAATGGCTCGATAGAGCCGTTTGCGAAGCAGTGCTCGGTTGGCTGGGAAGGAACGAGGCAGGTATCTAGACTGCACCGCCGAACTACTAAAGTCGGCTCACTGAGATTGGAAGAAGTCTGTACTTTCTCGACGACTACGACTCGCCAAGACGGAGGTCAAACTATCGACCACGATCAGTCCAGAGGATCGGCACGTTCGCGCAGCACGCCCAGCTGTTTGCTAACGAAGTGAGGTCTGCCAATGCTACCAAATCAACATCCGCAGCCGTACGATGCCGGCATTGTCAAGCGCAAGTGCACGATCTCTTTATTGCTTTTCTCCTTTTACCTGTTATTGCGTCTGCATTAAGCAATGATCTCGAGATGCGTTTACCTGTGGCATACCTAGCTTGAGCTGGAGCTCACTACAGGACTGGAAGGATGGGCCCGCAGGACGAGGAGTCGGCGCAGGGCATGCCTTCGAATCAAACCATCCGACCATACCATGACGACTCAGATGAGAGCGACAGCTTCGGCCCTGACGCACCGCTGAACTCTTCCCGACCATCGACCGAGTTGGATTACAATAAGACCCGCAATCCGACATGGCAGGAGAACATCGCAGCGCGCATACCACCTAGCATAAGACGGGGATGGAAAGCGACAGTCACTTGGGTGGAGGGACCAAAACCACCTCGGATCTTCAGCATCACGCCATTCTTGCCGAAGGTCCAACATGCACCTATTGCCCTGCTTGATGGCTATGCGCCGAAGAAGATACACCGCTTTGGGCTATTGCTACTGTTCTACTTCACCTGGCTACTGACCTTCAGCCTCGTCCTCTACCGCAGCAGCCAGTCCAGCGACATCCCAGGCTATGGCACTCCAGTCCGGCTCACCTGTACTTCGAGATACTGGTCAGACGCGAACGGCTGTGGAATTGATGGAAACCGCTGCCGGCCTTTTTCGAACGCCACACTAGCCTTCAGATGTCCAGCTGATTGCCACAAGATCATATTGCTGAATCCTCACGCAGTCGGAGACCAGGAGGTAGTCTACAAACCCCTCGTCATAGGTGGGCCATTGGACCATAACATGTCCCTCTCCTCCGAGCTTCACGATAATGCAGTCTATCGCAGCGACAGCTTCATCTGCGCATCTGCCGTTCATGCAGGCTTTCTCCGGGATATTACAGGCGGCTGTGGCGTGCTATCACTCGCAGGCGAGGTCCCATCGTTTCCTGGCGGCAACACACGTAATGGCATTCCCGCGACCTCCTTCCCCTCCTACTTCCCCCACAGCTTTGGCTTTCTCAAGGACACCACCACGCAATGTCGCGATCTCCGCTGGCCGGCGCTCATAGTCTCAGTCATCTTCACCTCCCTCCTCGCGCTCTTCACAACCTCCCCCTCAGTCTTCTTCTACAGCACATCCACAATACTCTACCTGACCACCACGCTCGCCACGGATCCACCCGCCCAGACAGACTTCCCCAACCTCATCAGCATAGCAGCCGGTCGCTTCCTGCCTGCAGCGTTTTGCCTAGCAATTACCTACATCTTCACAGCGCGGCGTACGCTCACGAGCCTCACTGCGCAGATAGAGAAGACTGTTCTCTGGCTTGGTCCTGCGTGGGTAGGCGCGCTGAACAACTACACCTTTGATCAAATCCCGATCCAGCGCCTAACGCCTCATGATCTGCACGCTCAGCCAGGCGCGATACCGGCGCTGATCATAGTCGTGCTGACGATCTTCGGCATTGCACTCGGGCAGGCGTGGTCTTTCCGGCTCGAAGGTCGCATGCCGAAGTATTTGTTTATCTATGGCATCTTCGTGGGTAGCTTGCTGATCATGCTCGCGCTTCCTTGGCTGAGTCTAAGAATTCATCACTACATCCTTGCCCTGCTACTTTTACCGGGCACGGCATTCCAGAACCGCCCGAGTCTGGTGTATCAGGGTCTGCTGGTGGGGTTATTTGTCAACGGTGTGGCGAGATGGGGATTTGACAGTATACTGCAGACGCAGTATGACCTTTCACGAGGACAGCAGCAAGGCTCAACGTTGCCTGTGTTGAATGTGTTAGGGTCTGGGGCGACAAACATAACTTTCGGCTTTGGTGGGCTGCCGATATGGGATCGACGGGAGAAGCAGTACAACGGCGTCAGTGTTCTTGTGAATGATGTGGAGCGCTTTCGAGGCTACGGCGATGAATGGAAGGGTGCATTGGAGGATGATGGCAATCTGAGCTGGACTTGGGAACGCCATCACCTCAAGGACGATTTGAGCCGGCGGTACCCGGAGTACTTCCGCTTTGCATACATGTCTGGGAGTGAGACTGGGGACTACAGTAAGGCTGGTGTTTGGGGAAGCAATGGAGATTGGATAGAGCCGAAGGCTGGGGCAAGCAGTGTTGATACGAAGGAAGTCGGGGTGAGAAGCGTGGAGGGCATTTATGATGGGATATAGAAAAGTCATAGACAGCATTTACAACGACATAGCGTGAATCTTTTCGTACTCGACAGTCGACTGTAGACACCGCTACCGAGCGATATCGATAACATCCATTGAATCTGACGCACTGCTCAGCTCATTAAGCCCACACAATAACTGTACCTGTCTGCATGCGCGACATCACTTCTGCAACCGCATCTGCTCCCGCAACGCCGATCGCTTCGTCCAACCCGGCCCGGACAGCCACCCTCCGATCTACAACCTCGTGTTCTCTCCCCACAATTGCGGCTCAGAATGCACACTTCTCCCCAGGAACAAGACTGGCTAAATGAATACTGACGGCTTGGCTTGAGAACCGCATGGCAACGCATATGAGCCTAGGAGCATTGGCGTTGACATGCGTTCATTGCGCATGAAGACGAGGCATTGGCGATCATGGCGCCATGGTGATGGGAGGGGGTACTTGTAGGTCGAGGTAGGTACGCTGGTACTCAAGTCTTTTCATCTCATTGGAGTCGCGCGTTCTTGTTCCAATCTGCTCAAGATGAAGAATAGTGCACGCGTCGCCGCTGCGGCGTTGCTTCAAGCTGCTCACGTCTCGGCCCACCCGCCTGCTTACGGCAACGCAACAACCTCAGCAGCCGTGAACTCGAGCATCACCTTCGTCAATCCCACTGGTGTGTCGACGACGTACTCGACGAAGTCTTTTGATCCTTCTCTGGCTAGCACGCAGCTGCCGAATGATGACTTCTCGAACGAGAGGTTGGCGTTCCTCTGGAATCAGGTTGGCCCGATCGCTACTGGACCCGTCACGACGACGGTGAGCCCTACGCCAGAGCCAACTGCGTATGGTAATCCAAGCAATGGTCTGCATCCATATGTCCCTAGCTATGTCGGGAACTTGAGTGGCGAGCATCTGCCTAGTGACTTCATTTGGGGTGTTGCGTCGTCAGCGTACCAGATCGAGGTAAGATACCAACTGTATATGTCCCATCTTCTCTAGGAGAGGCACTGACAATCATCAGGGCGCTGCGAAAGACGAGGGCAAAGGTCCCTCAATCTGGGACTTCCTCTCCCATCGCGTTGCCAAGCAAGTCGCCGACAACACTACCGGCGACGTCGTAGCCTCACACTATTACCTCTACAAGCAAGACATCGCGCGCATGAAGGCAGTTGGCATTCCGGAGTTCGGATTCTCGATCTCGTGGCCTCGGATCTTCCCTTTTGGCAGCGGACCGATCAATCCGGAAGGTGTGGCTCATTACGATGATGTTTTCGCCGAGCTGGTGAAGAATGGGATCAAACCTTCGCCTGTGCTCTTCCATTGGGATACACCATTGGAATTATTCAACTCTTACGGCGCGTGGAGCGATAAGCAGATCGTCGACGATTTCTTCAATTACGTGGTGTTCATCATCCAGAGGTATGACCATTTGGTCGACACGTGGTTCACGATCAACGAGCCGCAATACTGTGAGTCTTCCGCCACTACGAAGCTCAATGACAGACAGCTGACTTCGTCAGGTAATTGGCAGTACTCATACTACCCATTTGGCACCTACCTACCGCTGTACAACAACGTGACGCAGGGTATCAAGGCTCGCTTCACCTGTGGCCACTACACTCTTCTAGCGCACGCCAAGGTCGCCAAATGGTACCACGAGGAGTTCAAGGGTCGGGGCAAGATCCGTTTCAAGAACTCCGGCAACTACTTTGTTCGTTCCATCTGGCCAGTGATGAGATGCAAGCTGCTGACAGGAGACACAGGAAGCCAACTCCACCGCTCCCGCAGACGCCGTCTCCGTCCAACGGAATTACGACTTCGTCCTCGGCTGGTTCAACTACCCCGTCTGGGGCCCCACAGGCGACTACCCGCAGACCCTCCGCGACACCCTCGGGGATATTCTTCCTACATTTACCCAGGCGGAGAAAGATATCGTCAAAGGTTCCTGCGACTTCTTCGCCATAGACCCCTACACAGGCTACTACGCTTTCGGGATCCCCGATCTCGAGGCCTGTACCAGTAACTCTTCGTACCCTGGATATCCGGAGTGTGCTGGCTCAGCATCGACAGCGCCGGATGGCTTCCCGATTGGACCGAGTGCTGATCCGGCGGTCAGCTGGCTGTACAGTACGCCAGTAGGGCTGAGGAAGTTCCTCAACGCGATCAAGAAGACGCTCTTCCCGACAGTGCCGTCTATCATGGTCACCGAGTTCGGCTTCGCAGAGCCCTTCGAGTCCCAAATGCCCAACCTGAATGCTGCACTGTGGGATCTCAGGAGAGCGGACTACTATCAGGGATACCTTGACAGTATGCTTGCGGCTGTCGTGGAGGACGACATTCCTGTCTCTGGGGCACTGGGCTGGGCGATTTTCGACAGTGAGTAGACCCTCATCGGTGTCCGGAACTGAGCTGACCAAAATTACAGATTTTGAGTGGGGATCAGGCACAAACGTGGTATGTATCCATGGGGGCGTTTCCGCAGTCGAGTATGCACTAACAACATGCTGTAGCGGTTCGGAATGCAGTATTTGAATTACACGGACCTGACGAGGACGCCGAAGGCCAGTCTGTTCACCTTTGTCAATTGGTTCAAGGACCATGGGCCGGTCTAGGGTTTCGGCCATTCCGAGGAGATTCAGGTCTAGGACGTCAGAAGATGATGAGATGCCATGAGAGACATGTACCATGGCTAACAAGTAATGTGGTCTCGATGCCCATACAGTCCACTACCTTCTCCTCTTAGCTGCATGTATGAAGGCTCTCACACAAGACTACCTGGGTGTCGGAGCAGCGTCGTGTCCAAGCAATCTGGTAGCTGGAACTGAAAGGCACTTAGTGATAATCTCGAAGGGTACCGCTAATCACGCTAATCACGCTAATCACGCTACAGAGCACTGATGCAGTCTCATCGCAATTAGCACGAGGAGGCGGTCGATGTTGCTGCCAAGCTTGTGGTGCTGAGTCCTGGCAAGCTTGGTCTCCGACCCTCATACCTCGACAGATTGCGTGATGCCTGGTATATACTTCCTGCACGCCATCACGGCAGAGGAGCCTCAAGAACGTCCATTGTTGACATATTATGTAAAAGCTGCAGGCCGACTGCAGACGCAGGTCCTGGAGTCCGATCTTGCCGCCCATTCACGATGCCCACTGCTAAATGATCTTCTCCCGGACAAGAACGATGCGATGATCCTCCAGTTTACGTATGAAGCAATTCGAATCCTAGATGAGGACTGCCGCGCGCTCGTGGGAGACGTTGCGTTCCCTCAGAAAACGTATGAACGGGCGCTAAATCTGCGCAAATAGACGCACAAGGAGACGGAGAGACACGCAGCGGCGGCGAAGTTGGCGTTTGAGCAGAAGGAGATGAAGTATTTGAGGGTGAAGATGGGGCGATGCAGGATCTGGCAAATACTATGGCGGGCGTGAAGCAAGACGAGCATCGGCATATTGGCTCCGACGATAACGACAAGTCCGACACGCAGGCTCTACGAAATGCACTGTGCAGTGGCATGCCATCAAACCCACCGAAGCTGACTGCCGTTAAGATCAGTGGTGCCCTCCTGACGCCCGGTACCTCCACGGCTTCGTCGCGCATGCTCACAATCGAGTCCCTCAGCCAATCCTCGCCAGACCGCAAGAAGAGGTCTCGTCCGAATCTCACGCCCATTGCCACCACAGATGCGCCACCTAGGCCTGTGACTGTAACAGGACTGGAGCTCGGCCGCTTCAGCCACGGATCGCAGCCAACGTTCGCGCCCCGGGGATCTACAGAGTAGTGCACATCCTTAGCCAGTCAATTAGTCCGAAGACGAGGATGAGGACCGCAATGAAAGTTTGGCTGATGAGGAGTGATGGGCATTGTTGAAATATCTCTCCATTTGCGGGTATGCGTGAATGAGAGGTCACCGTGCGATTGTATACAGCCACGACGTTGGAGCACAGGCAAATATGTCGCAATAAAGGCACGCAGGAAGTATATCAGCAGTGTAGAGCAATCTATCGACCATCTCCATTTCACGTTTGAGAAACATCTGCGCTTGGCACGATGGCTGAGGTACTGGCAACATGGGTTGCGCTCTGATGACTCGTGAGTGATGTTTCGGCAACGTGACATTTCTGTGTACCACTACATACACGCAGGCTCACCACAGCCCTCCCTTATCGCGACCTGGCTCATTCGGCCATGCACGGTCTGCTAGCAATATCCACTCCAATCCCCACATGCAATCATACCAGATCTATTCGGTACAGCACGCATTGCACTCCTCCGTTCACCCAATGCAAACATATGGATCGCTCATTGCATGGCTCAGTGCATAGCTCCCAATGACCGCGCCAGCCCAACCACGTGACGATGTACTTCGGTCTCAGAGCAAGTCCAGAGCACTATGCTAGTCCGAAGCATCCACATTCTCTCCAGATGAGCCACACCGCCCTCATTCCACTCAGCATCACTATGATCATACCCATCCGCCTCCGGCTAAATATTAGCATCTTCACCAACCTTTCTCTAAGCACTCGCTGCCTCCGCATCATCTATGACCGATGAGCACGTTCGAGCTGGCAAGTGGTGCGTGCAAGAGTACGTTGTTTTTCGGCTCTGCGTTCCAGGGTCGCCAGTTCAGGTATAATATCTTAAGTGGTCGCGGGTGTCGCGATAGCCTGTCTACTGTCTCTAACGGATGTTGAGGCTCTCGTATTTGTTCCATTGGTTGCGATGAGGATTGGGTCGCTCTAATCCAACGTGATCGTCGGGCCCGAGCTTGTCGGAGAGTATATCTTCTGTGGTTCATAATCAGTATGAATGGAGGTGTCAGTGAGGAGTGGCTACGACAGCTTACCATCCTCGATCCACACAGGCCGACTATAAGCCTGCCCGCCCTTCACAACAGCAAACCTTATCTTCTCGAATCCCTTGCCCTTGATCCCAATGCGCTTGCTCAATCTCTCCTTCGTCTCGCTGAACACCTCGCCCTCTTTCATCGCGAAGATGAAAGGGACGGAATGGTGTTTACTAGGCTCTTTCTCGAAGTGAAAGCACCACACTAGTCGGTCTTTGGAGTCTGGTGTCAGGCTTGCCTCTTCCTCGGGAATCCTCTCAGCGTAGATGGTAAGGAACTCATTCAGGCTGACGATCGGCGTCGTGGGCGGGAGGACCTTATAAATCTTCCCGCTGTGCGCTTCGTAGAATCGAATCGAGTCCAGGATCTCATCAGGCAGGTTGGCACGCTTCTGCAGTAGAGGCAATACCTCAGCGAACTGCGCTGACTTCGGCACGAGCACATCATACGGCTCCTCTTTCGTGATGCCCTCAGGAAGCCAGATGATCTTGACAGTCTTACGCTGCTCAAGGTCTTTCAAGCTCATCTCTAGCACCTCATAGAAGAGCGAGTCGGTCTGCTGGGCTGGCTGATAGCTGTACCCTGCACCGGCTGCGCCGAAAAGGATGCTGAGAATCGTGGTACCTTGCTGAGGCTTCACTATCGTACGAGGCTTTCCGGACTGCACATTGGCGGTCGTGAAACGGAGATGCGAGGGTTCGACTGCGTGCTCACTGACCAAAGTAAGGTGCTCCGCGACCTTGGTGGCGAGAGTATCGTACGTGTCTTTCCGTGAGAGCGCTATGCTGAAAGCTTGGTCGTCATCGTTGCGGATGCTGAGGTTCTGTGTGGCTTTGGGGACGAACTTGACGTATACACGGTTGATGAGGAAGTCATAGAACTCCTTAGCTGTAAGCAGAGCCGATGGGGTCGTTTGTCGGACTGCTTTAGCTTCGTCTTCGTTCAGATGCCGTTGAAAGCAGATGATGTCACCGTCCTGAATCTCTGAGGCAGCCAGCGTAAGCTTCGGCTTCATCTGCTCGACGTACGTCTGCTTGATCTCTTCGTA
>KZ111140.1:2689476-2731365 GCA_002077045.2 Rachicladosporium sp. CCFEE 5018
ACGAGCTGGTGATCGTCAAGGACATTGAAGTGTATAGTCTTTGCGAGCACCACCTCGTGCCGTTCACCGGAAAGGTATGCCGTCGCTACCACTGACCCTCCCAATACGCTACTAACACTGTCATATAGATGCACATCGGCTACATCCCCTCCCGCCGAGTCATTGGTCTCTCAAAGCTCGCCCGCATAGCCGACATGTTCAGCAGACGTCTCCAAGTGCAAGAGCGCCTCACGAAGCAGGTCGCGCTCGCGCTGAGCGATGTGCTCAAGCCGCAAGGCGTCGCCGTCGTCATGGAGTCCACGCATATGTGCATGGTCATGCGTGGCGTGCAGAAGGCTGGCGCTGTGACGACTACCAGCTGCATGCTGGGCGCCATGCGCAAGCGGGCGAAGACGAGGGATGAGTTCCTTACGCTGCTGAACAGGAAGTGAACCATCGGGAGACTGGCTGGAGCGGTCTGGTTAGTGTTGGATACTGATTTCGTGCGGTCGGGATAATGGCGCTGCTGGCGTGGGCCACTTCAACAGGCTATGGTTAGGGGACTGGAATGATACCACGACGCTCAACGCAGCGTAAGTACTTTTGCATTGGGCCTGCATAATCTGATATTGAAGAATCGGAAACTATCTCCATCACTTACTTCGGACTGAGAGTTTGCTCACACTTCCTTCCCCGTCTTCTTGCCTCTACACTCCTCATCTATTACATGCGCTCGGCGCTCTGACCTGCAAGATCGCCGCCGCCACCTCCGCGTTGCTCCGCGCTACCGCGCCCACAATCACATCTTTACTTCGTATTGTTCTCGTTCGCCACACGGACCCACTCCAAAGGTCGTTCAGTCATCCCACTGAACAGTCCACTTCGACTACCAATATGGCCATAGGTCGACTCTACTACTACACACTTGCCTTCATTACCAGTGCATTCTGTTGCCTCACTCACTACCGCATGTGGCCGCCGGAGCACGGCTGGGCACCGCACAGGACCGCTGGCAATATCTGGCGCCGAAAGAAGGAAGAGTCCGCTTACTCGGAGAAGAAGCGCAAGAAGGCTCGCGATCGTGAAGCCAAGCGTCGTAGCTATGGAGGACGTCAACATGACCGACATGAACGAGTCTACCGGGAGCGGCGGAGTGAAGTCGACCGCAAGTACGGAAGGAGCGAGCGGGAGGAGCCTCAAGAGGAGTGGGTCGCCGACTTCACTCAACGCAACGATGAACTCCAGAAACTCCGAGCGCAACAGGGTCGCGAAGCAGCAGCACGCGACAAACACGTCTATGGACCGGACTTCGCTGCCCACAAGCCACGCAGAAACGACACCCCTCACCCACGTAAAGATACCCCACTCAACAATCTTCCCTCACGATCCACCTCCAGCACACACAGTCACCGGCCGTCCCGCTCGCACCACGTTCCCAGCCCGCCAGGCCAGTCAGATAGTCCCGAGCGCTTCGACATACCCAATCCCAGGCAATCGGCAGGATCAAGAGCAGATGCGCCACCTTCCAGCAGCAACAGCATTCGCACCCATGGACGTAGTAGCAGCTCCTCAGGCGGGATCGTCAGATCACCAAACGGGACATTCTACGTCAGGGACCATGCACAACGGCGCACAAGGGTCTCGGTCTGGGTCTGGGACTCAGCGGCGGGATGACGGGAAGTACTAGTACTGATACGCCCAAGATACTCGCACGAACGCAAGACGACTCAGACGATGAGCCGCAATGGGGCAGCCTGCGCAAGCGCCGGCAGAAAGCGTCGCCAGAGAAGTTCAACACTAGACAATTTGAGCCACTGCCTATGCGCAAGGACCATGAGATCTCGCAACATGCCGAAAAGCGCCTCAGAGCCAGCGATGGCACACCGGTTCCTGTTATCACTCCAAGCGACTCGTTGACCTCGGCCCCGAATCACTTCAGCAGCGCAACACCGCAGCAGAAGTCTTCTCAACTCACTGGCGTCCTTGCCGGTCTCGGCTTCGACACTCCCATCGCATACACTGTCCCCATGGACACCCTCTTCGCGAAACCCCGCGAACCTGTCGCAACGCCTAAGCCCATCCTCTTCAACCTCCTCGACGCTCTGTGCCAACACAACGACCTTCTGCTCCTCCTCACAAGCTACCTTAATATCCCTGCTCTCATCAATCTGTACGCCATGCACAAGCCCTTCCACCATACCTTCAACTGCCATCACACAGCTTACATCCTCGCCATCATGCGCACCTGGGCGCCGAACGCGGACCGTATATTCCCGTGGCGGACGTATCAGAGACTGTGTGTGAAGGATCCGAGGCAGAGGCAGAAGAGTAGGCTGCTGGGAGAGGAGGGAAGGGTGAGGTGTCAGCATGAGGATTTGAGGGATGTGCCGAGTTTGAGATGGTTGCAAATGGTGATTTATCGGGAAGGAGTTTGCCGGGACATCGTCATCACGCTCGCGCAGAAAGGGCTGAGATGTCCCTACAGCACTTCTGTATCCCTCAAGGTAAGCTATCCGAAGCTCTCTTCCCACTCAGCATTCACTGACATATCATCAAGCGTACGTGGTTCCTCCTCGACCTCCCCCTGAACGCCCACCGCATCGCCCTCATACGCTCGCCAACTTACTTCCCCGCGCCTCACCTCCGCCTCCTAACACACTTCTTTCTCAAGCTGGACATGCACCTCACCGACCCCATAGGCGGCACCATGCCCGCCAATCACCCAGACCAACTCCGATTCCCGAACCGCTTTGCCCGACAAGCGTTCACGGGCAAGCAGCTGCGTGAGACATTGCTAGCGGAGAAGAGCCTGACGCCGCTGTGGCGCGTGGTGAGGGGTTGGAGTCCGGATCCAGATCAGCCGAGGGTAGTGATGGATCGGCTGGATATGCTGAAGTTGTGGGTGAGGCATTACTATAAGCGCCCTGTAGGGCAGAATCAGGCCATGAGGGACCAGAAGATTATGGGTGTGCCGTGGTGGGAGACTGGGACTGCTGGGCTTGAGAGGGTCGGGCAGCCGTATGTGCAGGGTGAAGGGACGGAGGAGAAGCCGTGGATGTTGGTCATGCCTGGGGAGGTTCATAGGCGGCCGGATCCATTATTGAGGCCGGATCAGCTTGTTATGAGGGAGGGGGTTAGGCGGGAGATGGGATTGCATCATTTGTGGGTTAGGATGATGACTTGGGGGTTCTATGATGCGAGGGGGCGGAGAATTGCTGTGAGGAGGGAGAAGTAGGTGGGGACTTGTGCTGGCTTGAGAGACTATGATGCGGCAGCCTCACGGTCCTTAATCAGAGCTGGTGAAGCCCATACAATTCAGCGACTGTATATCTGGTACCCGGCTGCACGATCGTGCTCGGGGTTGAACGAATGTGTGCCTTGACGGGTATCGTCAAGGTGCTAGACCACACACGAAATGTCCTCGGATCCCTCGTTGGTCTGCACTCGAGCAGAAGCCTTGCAGTGTCTTTTTCTGTCCAGACTCAATTGGCCGGACTCACTAGCGCAATATCCGTAAGTGGCAGACCGTGACCGCTTCCGCGGCTTTTTCAAGCCCTGCGACAACCTCTCCCACCGCAACGAGTGCAGTTCCAAAGCATACGCAGTCGGCAGCTCTCGTTCCCATTCCAGGACTGCCATCGGAACCGACGAACGCTCAAAGTATTCGATCCAGGACTCGATAACCAGACTCCTCAGTACACAATCCGGAGGCGTCCTCTCCCAGATCTCCCTCACGGCTCGTGCGCAAGGTCTGATGCCGTTGTAGTGACGTCGTCGACTGTAGAGTTCTACCATCATCTTGCAAAGTTTGTCTTCTCCCATGTAGCTGCCCGCTAGATACAGGTCGATGATGAGTTGGCATCTGCACCAATCGTCGCCGTCGCCGTCAATGTAGCAGCGCCATGTGAGCAACGGCTCGAGTGTACCTTGGTAGAGCCATTGCTGATACACGTGCCAGGTACCGCGAGAGACGCGCATGGAGGTCATTGCTTTGGGATCTTGCCAGCTATCGACAGCTTCGCATAGCAAGTCTTCGACAGCCTTGGATTGGACATCGATGGAGACCAAATCAAACGAAGTTGATATTCTGTCGATATCAACGACTGTGACGGTGTTGGAGAATCATACTGTTCTTCTCGTCTTCGGCAGGGCATTGGGATCTAATACAACAGTCGGTGGGGTGTTCGCTTCCTCAGTGACACCGCACCACGGGTACCCGGAGATCGTGGCCTTGATGCGGAGCCATTCGAGGGTCTTGCGGGCGTGTGCTCTGCAGGAGCATCAGCTGAGCTGTCACAGGCATGGCTGATATCCACAACTCACTTCCGCTTGTCAAACCTATCAGGATCCTTCTCGCTGGTGAGTTCGCGGGCCCGAACTCTGCCTGTGCTATTGGTGTGTAGCCCATGCGGTCTGTCTCGTAGTCAGTGGCTCTGATGGGTTCATTCTCGACAACGAGGGCGAGTGGGGACTGACCCTCGGTACTTAGCCCATCGCCGGCCGTACTCCCTCATTTCCTCCATGACTACTTTATGATCGGAGATCGGCATCCATGTCGTCAATTCAAGAGCGAGAGGGTCGCGAGTGTTGCTAGAGTGAGGGAAGAATTGTAACGTTGCGGCAGGACACATGCTTCACTTCGCTCGGTGTGATGCTTGTGATATGGCTTCCCGATCCCGCTGCTGATTATCACTTAGTCTGTTTGTTATGCGTCAAGGGGAGCTGGAGTGCAGCTTGCGCAGAGACGGAACCCGCCAGCCGCGATAGATCGAGTCAAAAGACACTGGTGCTGCTGTATGAGGAGGGGATGAATGGTATGGACGATGTAGAACCATGGAAGCCACGTCCACTTCTTACTGATCAGTGGAAGGGGCCGCCGTGACTTACCTTCTCGACACACATCATCCACGTTATGGCTTTGTGATCCAATTATGTTGCGACCGGGTGGTCGATGCACGGATAGAACTATCTGCATACAGTCGCTGTCAATGGATACTCTAAGGTTTTTCATAGGGCCATGAGTAGGCACACCAGTAACACAGTAACACCTCAACTCCTCGCTATGCACTCATATCATGTCCATGAATATGACCGCCCTGGATGCCCCATCATCGTACTCGTGTTCGCGATCTTATTGCACGTCCGGTAACCTGACCGCGATATCTCCACTCTGTGTGATATATCGTACCCATGGCAGTGATTGGTATTGCAGCTAGAACGCAGGTCAGAACGCACCATGTCATGTCATCCCTGGAAGTAGAACGTACCTTCGGCTCAATGATCTTCAGATACCTCACTTGTATCCCACTCGTCGTGAAATACGGGATCTCGAATTTGACCTGTATTGGTCGTTTCGCCTTTGCGTTTCCGCCAGCGCCACCCATACTCCCACCGAACCCGCCCATCATCCCGCCACCTTTCTCATCATCACCGCGTACACTCGGCAAGCCCAGCTCAGCTCGCATCAAGAACTCCTTGCTACCGCCAAATTGCTTGATCTTCCAGACGATACTCGATGTCTCCGGGGCATAGTGCACTGAGCCGATGTTCGTCCGAAACTTAGGCGTGTCCGCATCCTCAGGCACAGGTATCGTTATCTGCACATTGTTGGCTGTACTTCGTCGTTTGAATTGTGCCCGCGCCTTGAGCATGTACTCTATCCGGCTGCCTGAATGCGACTCGACTATGCACTCGACCCAGATGAGAGGTTTGACTTGCGTGTTCAGTCGGTATGACATCAGTTCGAACTCGCCGTCAGGCGGAATGAATGATATCGTCCGGTCGCTCTCGAATCGCCCTAATCGCACACATTGATGGAACTTCACGTCCTCCATTTCGATTGCCTTGCCTCTCGTGTTCCTACCCGTAGCCTCGAACATCACTTTGTCGTTCAGTCCCAGTCTCAGCTCTGGCATGCCGGACAGATAGCACTTCATCTTGATCGCGCCCAGGATCTCGCTCCTCAGCACATTGCCCGTCGAGCTGACCAGCAGGTTCAAACTCTCCACAACATCCAGGAAAACCTCATTCTTCCTGTATCTGATCCCTTCGCTTCTCCACGACACCGCATTTGTGACTGCGATAGGCGGGCGTGCTGGTGCCTGGAGTTGATGTGACTCCTGCGTGATGTACTCCTGTAAGATCTTCGTCTCCGTCGTCTGCGGATGCCCAAAATCCATCATCTCGTCTAGCAACTCATAGATGACCACGAAGTTGTCCCGTATACTCTCCTCCTCTAGCTCCTTGAAGTACTCAGTAAAGACCTCCACGATCTTGTGCAGGAACAGCAGGATCTCAGCGGCATTTGTGTTGCGTTTGGTCAAAGCGAGGAGGTACAGATTATTGTGTTGGATGTAGAGGTAGTTTATGCCCTCGTTGCTGAAGCATGGTGGCACACTGGAGGACTCGTCTTCGGCTTCTGAGAGGAGGATTGGGAACTTCTCGACTGCTGACATTGGTATGTCGCCGCGATAATTGCGAGCTAGGAGGGTCTTGCCCTTCAGGTCGAGGAAGAAGACTGCGGAGGCCATGATGGGTGGTGTTGTATGACCCGGGGGTCAAGTTCGAAGTCAAAGTCGCAGATATGGGCGGGTGTAATGGGTGATGTTGGCGCGGGCCATATTGCCAAGGCTTCGTGAGTGAGCTTGAGATGGTCACTCCCGAGGTAGACACATTGGACAGAACATCGACATTAATACCTCTGCATCGCCGCAATGCTTCTGACATCTCGGGGCAGTGTGAGAGCGCCGTCGCTGGCGACGCTAGCGATACTAGAGTCCGCGCTGTCATCATTGCGGATAGGGAATGCTGCACCGGCTATAGACATTGGACGAAGACATGCGTCTCATCAGGCGCAAGGACGAGCCAACAAAGCAAAGCAAGGACCTGGCAAGCGACTGGGAGCGAAGAAGACAGGCGGTGAATATGTCGTACCAGGGAACATCCTCTTCAAACAAAGAGGAACGCATTGGTTTCCTGGAGACAACTGCATGATGGTATGGCCACTGCTACCTTTGATAGAGATGCATTACTAATACTATGTTAGGGCCGAGACCACACAATACATGCCGCTCAGCCAGGCTACGTGCGCTACTACCGCGATCCAGACCGTCACCCTAAGCGAAAGTACATTGGCATAGTCTTTGAGAAGGAGCAGCAGTTACCCGCGCCCATGAACGCTGTCCGAAGGCGAAAGCTGGGCATGCTCGCGTACCAGATACCTGCTACATCCGTCGAGGAAGATGTAGTCAACTCCACGACTACATACACACCCAGCAACGCTGAAAAGCGATCGCCTCGATCACCCCCGAGCACGACTACCGTACGCACGCCGACCAACGAGCCACGAGGCACAGTAGCCGTACAAGATGCGCTCAGCGGTACGCCAACAGAGCGAAAGGCGACACTCCGACCCGGCTACCAGTACCGACAAGCCAACTGGGAGATTGGTCGGGCAGCTGAGCGAAGCAAAGCAGCAATGGCAGTACGGACTTTCACCCCTGGTGACCGATTCGCGGCTTGGCGGAAGTCTGCTATGAGGATTGCGAAGAATGCCGAGAGGAGACAGATGGGTAGAGGTGGAAAGAAGGGCGCAAAGGCCAAAGCAAAGAACTGAGGTCTGGGACCGCACGTTCTCTGATGTGCGACCAGCTTCGGCGCTGCAGTCTGGCTACTGCATTCGAGCGAGATCATGTCCCGCCGACACCTTCGCTGCACTGTGTATCGCATACTTGTACATGTAGTCTCTATCATACTACAGCTGCTCATTGAGTTCGCCGTTGCACAAAAAACCGGATTCCCGAACACCCGTCTCCGGTTCGCGTTCGCATGGTCTGTCGCACGATGACAGCAACATTCCGCGGCTGCCTGCATGGCCGTTACCAGGCCTTCTATAACATGTATATAATCCTCTCATCTACCATATTTTCGTTTTCTACGGGACCTCTCGCCGCGATCATGCCTCGTATTTCCCCCTCACTTGTCGCCGAGCCTCGACAAGAGCATGTGGCAGACACGCGGCGGTGCTTGGCGTGGAGATGCTCATCTAAATTTACGCCACGATTCAACAGGTAGGCGACCATTCTCATTGCTGCTGTGCCGCACCATCACATTCATTTCTGGTCTTGTTACCTTCAGTTTCGGCGGCGTGTCCTGTTCATCGCGTTGCTAATTCCATATTACTTTTTCGTCGACGGTGACTTGCGGAGGCTTTGTACGAGCATCGCAACTCAATTGCAGCGCCCCTTGGATCCTCCACATGGCAGCCGAACTCTAACCGAAGAGGCACCAGTATTCTGAACATCATATTGGAGCTCTTTTCGCGTGCCATCTGTGGCAGTAATACTGCTGCTGGTCTACCTGGGGCTGGTCGACATTTCTCGCCAAACGTTGCTGA
Source organism: Rachicladosporium sp. CCFEE 5018 (assembly GCA_002077045.2). Lineage (NCBI taxonomy): Eukaryota > Fungi > Ascomycota > Dothideomycetes > Cladosporiales > Cladosporiaceae > Rachicladosporium > Rachicladosporium sp. CCFEE 5018. Next base: position 2,697,851 of record KZ111140.1, read on the forward strand.
GGTGTTCCTGTTACCGACCAGCTTCACACGGAATTTCGAACACCACACGAATGCAGTGACATGCTTGCAAATGCAGGCTCCTGTCTCTCTGGCAAGGGCGGGAGGGTCTTAGGGCTGATTAGTCTCTGCTTCCCGGCTGCTCTGATCTGGATCTTGTGGTACGCTGTTAACTCGGATCGCGACGATGTCCATCCTATCTTGAACCAGCTCATACCTGCTGGGCACTGCGCCTGCCAAACCGCGACGATCTTCGAGTGCTCGTCATGCTTGGAGCCGACGCCTGAGTTCGTGGCCAACGCGACGGAAGTCGAGCCCTGGAAGTACGAGTATGGTCGAGATGATCGCAATGCTGGGCTTCCCGAGCAGCAGTGCTGGACTTCCTTCCCTGGTCTGTTCGAGGACATCTCACGAGGGGCGCGGTACTGGAATGAGAATGGTGGGATCTCGAGGCAGGCGCTGGACTCTGTTAAGCTGGTCGCAGGCATGACTCGGGCCATGATCTTCGACGGTGATCTGTACGTCGTATCGACAAACTCGAAGGGCGAGGACCACCGACGAAAGATCTTAGCGACGCTCAGTGCCATGCATCGCGCACTCGCAGCAGCTCCGGATCGTCGTTCGATGCCAAACATGGAGTTCATCTTCTCAGTCGAAGACAAAGCGTCAGACGTTACTGGTATCGGCGACCCGATGTGGGTCTTCGCACGCCGAGCAAGCGAAGCCTCGCTCTTTCTCATGCCTGATTTCGGCTACTGGGCCTGGGACAACATTATTGACGGCAAGAACAACGAGATCGGTGCCTATGAGGACGTTGTGGAGAAGGTTAGAGATCTCGAGTCGGAGCTCGAATTTTCGCACAAGGAAGACAAGCTGGTCTGGCGTGGCAAACTCAGCTTTGCACCGAAGTTGCGGAGAGCGTTGCTCAACGTGGCAAGATCACACGACTGGAGCGCTGTGAAGTAGCTCAATTGGCGCGTGAAGCGGAATTTCCTAACACTCGAAGATCACTGCAGATTCCAATACATCGCTCACGTCGAAGGTATGTCATCCCTCAAAAAGAATTCACCCTCAGACGCTCACAATAGCAGGCCGCTCCTACTCCGCCTCCCTCAAATACCGCCAAGCTTGTCGCTCTGTCATCATAGCCCACAAGCTTCAATACATCCAACACCACCACTACCTCCTCTCCTCCCACGGCTCAACCCAAAATTACGTCGAAGTCGAGCGCGACTTCCAAGACTTACCAGCAAAGATGGAACATCTGCTCGCCAACCCCGCCGAAGCCGAACGCATCGCCGATAATTCCGTCAAGACGTTTAGGGAGCGTTACTTGACGCTTGCAGCGGAGGCCTGCTACTGGCGAAACCTGTGGGGTGGCTATGCTAGCATTGCTGAGAAGCCAGAGTTGTGGACGGAGATGGAGGGGAAGCGGGTGAAGAGGGGACTGAGGTATGAAACGTTTCTGTTGCTGAGTAGTAAGGAGATGTTGGAGTTCGGGTACAGCTAAGGACCTATATTGACCGAAAAGCAAATTCCGCAGCGTTCTGACATTGGCTGGGTAATCCTATGTTTGCTGTGGTCTGACATACTGAGATGCATGGAGTATCTGGGGTGGTATCTGGAATTACAAGTGAAGGTGACCTTTCTTCGCTGCGAAGGTCCCTTCGCCATCCACTCCCTTCTTTACTGCATCTCTCCCTTACAATGTCTTTCTGCCGTTCTTCACTGCTTTCCCCGTCTCCTATCTCAAGACTCCAACTGCGTGCTCCTGAGCTTGCACCACTCCACTTTCCTCATCGACACGATCTCGTCTCCTCCATCGCCATCGACAGTCCGAACAAGCCTATCGTAGCATCGAATTTATGCACGAACCGTCGAGATGGCACGCTTTCCTAGCACGACACTCACGACCATCACCTCCCTCTTGATCTCCACCACCTCAGTCGTAGGCTGTAGATATCCCGTAGGGCCAACCAACGCCGTCACGGTCTGTAGCCCATCTCCCCTCCAGATCCCATCACATCCTAGCACAGTCCTACCGACAATCTCTCCCAGACGCCCGAAATGTGCGTCTGCTACGGCAAGTACTACGGCGTCGACCGCAAGCACCTCGTGGATGCAGTCAACAACGCCTGCACCTACTTCTCCACCATCAACTTTGGCATTCAGGGCAGCGGAGGCAATGTCAAGCATTGGGCGCAGTACACGCACCGCTACGATGTTGGACCGCTCATCGTCATGAAGCCCGAGGGCGAGGAAGGAGAGATTTCGGTGCGGTTGGAGAGGATGGGCGGGAAGGACGGAAATCCGAATTCTTGTCCGGGACCATTGAGGGTACCAGAGGATCTTTGCGAGGTCATATTTCGCACGCCGTTTGATGTGTGGTACGTATTTCCGGGGCGGTGCTGGGATATTCCGATGTGTTACTGATCTGTGAATGTCGTAGCAACACGGGTGGCGAGAACGGGAAGCAAGGAGGTCATGGGAACGACATGTGCTTTCGATGGACTGTCGATCCGAATCCTGCAGTAAGTGGTGACCGAATGTGATGGGAAAGATCTCTTCTGACTAGCTCGCAGCACAACGAGCCCGGTTCAGTCTTGCAGGGTCAGGGTGCTGATGGGTAAAGACCCGTCGTGTGGGCGCAATGAACGAATCTGGACCGCCGGGCAGAATTAGGTATGGCGTTTGATAGAGGCCGTCGTGTCCTTTGGATAACTGGCGCTACCTCGCTCTCTTACTCGACAGTACATCTAACCGATGTCACCTCTGAACGATCTTGATGAAGCCTTGGTGCGCAACGTGTCGTCCCATTTAGTTGCATACATGGAAGAAGTATGAGCATGGTCTGAGGAGTTGGCCAAAGTTCTGCGATTGAAAGAATTCCCATGGATTACCAGTATGTATGTGCAGACTCCATATACTCGTCTGCAAGCTACCCTTTGCTATTCCAGCTTCATATCTTTTCTAAGCCCAGCTAAGTGGCTGACGATCTACCAAGCAAAGGCATCTGGTACAGGCAAGCCGGGTCTTCCTCAAGCAATCTCCTGTATGTTTAGCGCTGCATTTCCGACATCTAGCCGACCACCGGCAGCCCAGCCCATTTCTGCTTCCGACTAGTCAAATCCCAGTCGGTGAGATGAAGCTGAGAAAACGTCAGTCGAGCCGCCCAATTTTACTGCTTTAGTACCATTGCCTGTAAAACTTACCCTAGTGTTCGCATCCACTGTCCACTCGATACATGCATCCTCGCCGATGCCGCCCAGCTTATGATCTTCGCTCTCGGTTGTGCTAGATATCCAAGTCAGTCGCAGTCTCAGTAGAAAGAGCCCATCCGGACAAACACGACGTCTCATCACTTACCATCCGTCGATGATCGACCGCATGCCTGACATGCAGACATCATATGGTATAACCGTGCTCCCTTGGCAATACGGCGCCTTGTCACCAACACCGCCCTTCCACATTAGTATAACGCTGATAATGCCCTCCTCGAGCTCGCCGTCATAACTGGCATCGGTCCAGTAAGGCCACGTATTGATACCGTAGCGCCAGTTCCCAGTGCCCTCAGGGCCGAAGGCGAGGTGAACCATGCCTTTGCAGGCCGCGTCGATGGCGTCGATCATGTGCTTACGCTCGACGCCGAAGCCGTCGCCGTCTTCGTAGCATTTGCAGACCTGTGATGGCATTGTCAGATGATGTGATCTAGGATCTGGGTGAAGGGACAAGCGTACTGTGGGATGGCCAACGCCGGCGCCGATATCAACGTTACAGTCGGCTCGTGCTGTAGAGATCAAGCATGTGATGAGGACTGTTGCTAGTAATGCTAGGGAGCGAGAAATAGGCCGCATGGTTAACGTTCGGGGCGTTGATTAATGACGATGGATCGATGGTAAGCTAATTTTGTTGATATAGCGCTTGATGGAGAATGATTGAGTGTGGTCGAGTGTTCGTACGTCCAGGCGTGCCTCAGATGGGGTATATACGTGCATTTTTGTCGCATTCACTGTGACTGTGACCTTAGTCTCTGAGTCGCGACTTGTCGCGGATGAGGGGTGACGAGCGGCTTCATGGTGAAGATCGCCAGATACCAAGAGTCCAGGGTGGAGATTCGATTACTGTCGCGTTCGACTACCGGCCGACACTCGCAATCAGCCGCTGTTCACTGGGGAACATTTCGCCGTCGCTTAGCCGGTGAAATCGATCAAGAAGTGACGGGAATGGTGTGCTGTCACGAAGTCCGGGGATACTTGATGTCCAGATAGCAATCGAAAGGGAGTCAGCACAGGGGCAATGAAGGTTCTTTCCGTCATAGCCATCTCGCATACCGCGACAGATTCCCGATACGCTTGACAAATGCCTGTGCCCACATCAGTCATTCGCAGTACTGAGGCTGTCCGTCGATAGCTGATCGGCTAGCAATTTTTGCTTCCACTCAAGGTCGTCTCCGTCTGAACGCTCAGCTGTTGGGTGAACTGCCGCTCCACTGCTTGTCAATTCGAGAAGCGACCTGATGCCAAATGGATTCTCGCTCTTGTAAGAACTGACGAGACCCGCTAAGCTGGCAGCAAGCCATGCTATTTCAAAAGCAGATATACATCCAGATCCAGACCACTGCAGAGTCAGCAGATCATGAACACGCAGCTGAGTCAGAGAACATAAGACCGTGAGGAAGTAATCAGCTGAGTGGCATACCTACATCCTACCCAAACGGGACCGCCCCATTGCCAATACTACCTAGCATAAGGATATCCCTCTGCCTGTCCCATGCCCACAGTCCCCTCAGCAGCAGCCTGCTGCTGGCGGAAGTAATTCGCCGAACACCATCTGTACGGCGTCAGCTCGTACTCCCCATCTGGCCTTGAACGAAAGGAAAGGTTAAGGGAGACTCACATATGCACCCTCCGATTATCCCCAGCACTAGCAAGGATCCCCGGGTTCGTCGGATGCCACACCACGGCATTGACTGTGCCCTTGCCGTGTCCTTCGAGGGCGGCGACTTGCATGCCGGTTTGGCGTCGCCAGATGTAGACGCGGGAATCTACTCATCGTCAGCGCCACCACTCTTTCTCACCTGTGAACCCGGAAAGGCCAAGGAAACGCACCTTCACTGCCACTCGCCACGAAATTCTCCCCAGCACCCCCAAAGCAACTTCTTATGACAAACTCCCGTTGACCCGCGCCTTCATACCTCATGACCTCCTCTCCGGTCACGGAGTCCAGCGCCCAGACTCGACCTTCATTCATGTTGACCAGGAGTAGATCGCCTTCAGCCGAGAAATTGATGCTGGTGAGCTTCTCCTCCATCACCCACTCGCTGAGCCGTTGCTTCGACAGCAGATCGTACACGAGGACGCGTTTATCGAGTGTCGTTGCAGCCATGCGCGTGCCATCTTTGGAGATGGCGACGTCGGTGATGCGGAAGGAGTTGTTGCTGCTGTTCACCCTTGCGCTGCGGTCCCAAGGCGGGTCTCGGAAGGAGTGGATCTCGTTATTCAGCAGCACCGGCATGACGCCACTCGTCGTACTGAACTGACTTGAGCGCATGCTGTACAGTCCCAACGGCCGCTCCGAGCTCTGTGTCCCGACGACGAAGGTCAGCGAGTCTGGCAGCCAAGCAGCAGCCGTAACGCAGTAATCGAAATGGTCTGCTCTCGCTGCCATGCGACCAGTCCGGAGGTCGAATACAGTGAGCTCGTTGTTCTGGCTGCACGTCACAAGGTACCTGTCATCTGGGCTGAAAGCGAGGTAGCAGACCCCTCGTGCATCAGGTCCAGCCACATTTCGATCATGTTCGCGGAACTCATGGACTAGCTTCCGCCGCGTTGTGTCGTAGACCATCACTACGCCGTCTTTGCCCGCTGACGCTAGCAAATTGCCGGATGAGTTGAAGTCTAGCGTCCAGACTTCGTCGCTATGAGCGCGGAGCTCGGTCAGGGTCTGCAGGGGGAAGTCATCGGGACTGCATTCGTGGTCTGTGTACAAAGTTGGAGGCGTGATGGTGTTGTGATAGAGACAATCGTGTTCCCTTTGCGTCTGAACCGAGGTGAAGAGTTCGGCGAGGCGATGCTCGAGGATCATGACAGACGGAGAGATGGATCTCGAAATCGTCGAGAGTAGGTCACTGCGGGATGTGCCTTGGGCACCGTCCCAGGAGGCGAGGGCGCGGAGTTCAGCGGGGGAGGAGCACATCATTAGACTGTGAGATATTAGCACGTTACTGTCGTCAAAACATGGCCTGAACTCACGCAGATATGGTGTGTATCCGCCCAATGTCCCTCTTCAGTGGCGTGAGCTCATTTCGCAGCACACCCAACGCAGCCTCTACGTCTCGCCGCTCCAATAGCTCCAGATACTTCTGCTGTCGTAGTAAAAACTTCAGCATCACCACGTCCGCTCCTTCTGCTAAAGGCAATCCACCGTGTATTCGCCCATTTGCGTGTCCGTTCTTACTTCTCCGCCACAGTGGTGTCCCAGTATGCCCGTTGCCTAATGACACTCCACCATCGCCATCCTCAGCCACATCCGACTCAGCTCCCAGCAATATCAGCTCTGCCTCACTCCAATCCCCATCCTGCACCGCACTCCTGAAAGCCGCTACACTTGGGATCTCCAACTGATACCCACTTTCCCTTGACAGCTGATCCGCCGCTCCTTTGTATCCCAGATCCGACAATGACTGCAGCAAGATCCTCGTCACCTCTTCTCTGTCATGGCCATAGAAGGGCGTTGTATCAGGCACTACCGCTGCATCTCCATGAAAGCCATTCGTGCCTGTGCTAGCTGTCGAGCCGTTGGTGTGAGGCGACGATCCATTCTGTGAAGAGCCATTCGTGGATCGTCGGCCGTTGGATTCGAGAGAGCGTTGGTCCAGCCTCATCTCTTGACCTATGGTGGGATTGGTTGGTCCGGAAGCGCGAACCCGCTTCCGGCGTTGCTTTGGAGTGTTGTTGGCCCCTGGGCTCGACTTCTCGATGTCGTACACTGGTGTCAACGAACGGCGTCGCTTTCGTGGCCGAGTGGAAGGGTCGATAGCGTCAGTCTCGTAATATGGAGGTGGATGGGGTTGATCGAGATCGGGTTGTTCGGGTGCTGTAGGTTCTGATGCTGGAAGAGTGTTGGGACTGGAGAGGGCGTATGGATGGTCGGTGGTGGATGGGGAAGTGGTGTCGGGGTTGCCCGTGGTCTCCAGGGCGGAGACGAGGGGGAGGTACTCTCGGCGGACTTGGCACTAGTCTGGAGGCATCTGCTTCGCCTTGGCCTGGATTGTTGGATTATGAGTACACAACCTGCCTAATCGAAGGTCGTGGCTGCCCTTGTTAGATCCAGCAGACTGATTGGTCCAAGATCGGGTTGAGATGTTGGGCTACTTGGCCGAGGGAGGGCGGTGGCTTAGGCGGCTAACTTGATCGATGTGAGTGATGTGAGGATTGGACGTGGACGATAGCAGATGGGGAGAATCACAGGTAGATATGACTGGACTGGGCTGCACGCTGGCAAACACTCCTGTGGGCACAAGCAAGAACGAGCGTGTACGAAGGGTAGGTAGCTGCTTGCTGATCACTCCGAGGTACGAGGTCCGTGGCCCAGGATGACGTGAAACACCTCCGCATAACGCGCCGTGACCGAGAACTCCAACTTCCTGCTTATTACAACCATTCGCATGTCAAACGAGAAGCCTACATAGATCGTAACGTGAGTCGGTTGCTAGCCAGGTTGACTTATGTGACTTTTCAAGCATACAGCTCCTGCGTCTCTTCTGCCCGACTGCTGACCTTGATGGCGAACCGTCGGTATCGGGGCAAAGCAACCTGGTGGGGTTGAGCGCGATAAGGACGCCCGCATGACTTCTACGTCGAGCATGTCGGGTGATAAAGGAGCAATGTAGATAGTCGAAGCTAGAGTTGCGACTCTATGGGGGTTTGACTCAGCACCCTCACAGCAATCAAGTCTTACCCTTTCATGTCATCAAATGCCTCTTGAGTCTCGAGCGACCCATGTGACAGATGCAGGCAGACGAGTGCTCCTGCCGCAGCACCTGTCAGCTTTCATGGAGATGCGAGAAACGGAGTATCATGGTACTTTCGAGATTGATTGATTGAATATTCTACCTAAATCCATCAATTTACAGCTCATGTCCATCAATTCCATTACCGTCATCGACTCGGCGCTAGTCCATCAAGGTGCCCATGCTATTGTTTGATGGCAGCTTGCAAACACCTTACTTCACATCACACCTTCTATGCCCGCAGTACGGAATGCGGTCGGTGCTCCAGGCCTTTGTCGCACTTCTGCCCTGGGCCAAACGAGAGTAAGAGTCACTCCATCTCTGTCTCCTCCGCCCTTTGCTACACTTTCGTCATCTCAGAGGCAACTTTGTCAACGTCAGCCCTCGCTGCGCCAGAGTGCTGCCTCACGTGGCCATCTACACCGGTCTCCTGCACTATTTCATAGACCCAGCATCTCTAGTCTACAGAATTCTCGCCATTTCTCTACATCTCGCATACCGCGCAACATGGCTGAATCGATCAGCAGTCGCTCCGCGGTCGAGCTCGCCGCGAACCTCGAGAAAGGTCTGCTCGATGATCGCCAATACCGAGTGATCAAATTGCCAAACCAACTAGAGGCGCTCCTCATCCATGATGCCGACACCGACAAGGCTTCGGCCGCTATGGACGTCAATGTCGGCAGCTTCTCGGACAGCGCAGACATGCCTGGTATTGCACACGCGGTCGAGCATGCGCTGTTCATGGGGACGAAGAAGGTGCGTTAGACGAATCTCGAGCGATGAAGACGGCGGGACTGACAGACTCTGAACAGTACCCAGGCGAGAACGAATACGCCTCCTACCTGACCAAATACGGCGGCAGCTCAAATGCCTACACAGCCGAGACTTCGACGAATTATTACTTCGAGGTCTCCGCTTCCTCCACATCGAATAGCCCAGGTACCTCAGCGAACAGCAGTCGTTCGGTCTTGCCAGTCTCAAAAGAAAACTCGCCTCTCTACGGAGCACTCGATCGATTCTCACAGTTCTTCGTAAATCCTCTCTTCGATGCCGACACACTTGATCGTGAGCTTCGCGCAGTGGACTCAGAGAACAAGAAGAATCTGCAGAGTGACAACTGGCGGATGCTGCAACTGGGCCGGAGTATGGCAAGCAAAACACATCCATACAACAGATTCGCGACTGGGAATTACGACACACTGCATGACAAGCCTCTGGCACGAGGCGTGAAGATAAGAGACGAGTTCATTGGTTTCTACAAGAGGAATTATTCTGCAAATCGTATGAAGCTCGTTCTTCTAGGAAGAGAAAGCTTGGACGAGCTCGAGAAATGGGTATGTGAACTCTTCTCAGACGTCGAAGACCAGAATCTGCCACAAAACAGATGGGATGGCATACCGATATACGAGAACAAGATGCTCGGCTCGGAAGTCTTCGTCAAGCCCGTGATGGACAAGCGAAGTCTGGAGCTGGTCTTCCCATACCCGGACGAGGACAAACTGTATGCATCAAAGCCAGGACACTACATCAGTCACTTACTAGGATACGAGGGACCGGGCAGCATCCTCGCATACATCAAAGCTAAGGGCTGGGCGAACAGTCTCAGTTCTGGCGCTCATGGCATGTGTCCCGGTAGCGCGCTGTTCTATGTGACCGTCAATCTGACAGAGGAGGGACTAAAGAGCTATCGAGAGGTAGTGAAGGTGTTCTTTCAGTACGTCGCGCTACTGAAAGAGGGCAAACCGCAAGAGTGGATCGTGGATGAGATGAAGAAGCTGAATGAGGTGAAGTTCAAGTACCAGCAAAAGGCGCCTGCCAGTAGGACGACAAGCTACCTGAGTGCAGTCATGCAGCAGCCTTTTCCGAGAGATCAGCTGCTGAGCGCGCAAATACTAATTCGGGAGTTCAACCCGCAGGCTATCGAGACGGGTCTGAAGGCGATCGATCCGGACAATTTCATGTTGACTGTCGTGAGCAAGGAGTACCCTGGTGACTGGCCGCTGAAGGAACAGTGGTACGGGACCGAGTACAAGACTGCCGACCTGCCAGCGGAGTACAGGGAAGAGCTGAGAGCGATCGCAGCCGGCAAAGGTGGCTCAAAGATAGCAGAGCTGCACCTACCAGGCAAGAACGAGTTCGTGCCGCAACGCCTCGACGTCGACAAGAAAGAAGTCCTCAAGCCCACCACAACGCCCAAACTCATCCGCAACGACGCCAACGTCCGCACCTGGTGGAAGAAAGACGATCAATTCTGGGTACCCAAGGCAAACATCCACCTCTGCCTGCGAAATCCAATCACCAACGTCTCGCCCTTCACAACATTAATGACGACCTTCTTCAAGGAGCTTGTAGACGACAGTCTGGCCGAGTACACCTACGACGCCGATCTCGCGGGCCTTTCTTACGGTCTCGGCGCCCCAACCGTAGGGCTAGACGTGCACATCGGCGGCTACAACGACAAAGCCGCCGTTCTCCTCGAGAAAGTCCTGATCTCGATGCGGGATCTAGAAGTGAAAGACGACCGCTTCGCCATCATCAAAGAGCGCATGACTCGGAATCTGCGTAACTTTGAGTGGTCTGAGCCCTTTCGGCAAGCGGGCGCGTATAGTCGCTGGCTATCGCAGGCACGAGGCTGGACGATGTTCGAGCTACTCGAGGAGCTGCCTTCGATCACGGCCGCGGACGTGAGGGCTTGGTACCCGCAAATCTTACGGCAGATGCATATCGAGATGCTTGTGCAGGGTAATTTGTACAAGGAGGATGCGCTGCAGCTTACCAATCTGGTGGAGAAGACGTTGAATCCCAGACGACTGCCACCCAGCCAGTGGCAGCCAAAACGCGCAGTTGTGTTGCCGAAGGGTGCAGACTACAGGTGGAGCAGGACGCTGGCAAACCCGGAAAATATCAATCACTGCATTGACTACATCCTCCACGTCGGTCTGACATCCGACCGCGAACAGCGCGCCAAGTTGCTCCTCTTGTCACAGATTCTCGACGAGCCCGTATTTGATACGCTGCGCACGAAGCAGCAGCTCGGGTATGTGGTTGGCAGCCACGCAGTGACGTACAACACCGTGCAAGGCTTCCGCGTGATCATACAGAGCGAGCGGGACTGCGAGTACCTGGAAAGCCGCATCGAAGCCTTTCTGACGGAATTTGAGAGCACCCTGGCGAACATGGCACAAGACGAATTCGAGAAACACCGCGTTGGCTTGATCAATAAGCGCTTAGAGAAGCTGAAGAATTTGGAGCAAGAGGCTGATCGGCTGTGGTTCCACATCTCCGGCGAGACGTTCGATTTCGATCTTGGTAAGTCTACCTCTTCCCTCGTCCCAGGCAAATCACCTACATTGCTGACATTTCCCTTCCAGTCTCCCGTGACGTCGAGCATATCGAACCCCTGACCCACGCCGACATCCTCGCCTTCTTCCGCGAGTACTTCCTCCCCACCTCCCCCTCGCGCGCCAAAGCAACAGTCTACCTCGTCGCGCAAGCCTCCTCACCTGCCGCCGCCATCACTACCTCCACCTCCTCCCTCGAGGAGAAGCGCGACAAGCTCACGTCCACGCTCAGCCAACTGCTCACACAACTCGGCGTCAGCGTCGACGAAAAGGCTCTAGCGAAACAGTTCGAGAGTCTGAAGCTAGATGACGGAAATGCCGTGCCGGAGATCGTGAAGAGCGTTACCACTTACTTGCGGGACGGGGCGAAGATGGCGGAGGAGCAGATTAGCGCTATTACGACGCAAGGGCAGGCGGCGCTGGGGCAGATATTGCCGAGTCTGGGGATTAACACGACGGCTGAGACGAATGGTGATGCTAAGGGGCAGGAGGTTGTTGCGAATGGAGAGGGTAAGGAGGAGGGGAAGAGCAAGACGGTGATTATTGAGGATGTCAGAGCTTGGAAAGCGAGTCTGCCTGTTAGTCAAGGCGCTACGGCTGTGAGGGAGCTGAGTGAGTTTGAGGAGCTTGGGTCGAAGTTGTAGGATTGTAGGGAGTAGAAAGGGGGTAAGATAGAGTACACTCTACACTACGTCGCAAAATAGAGCCCGAACAGCAAGTCGCCCGCTGATGGTCGACTGAATTTGCATCCCTGTGTCTTGCGATTATCATGAACCCCACTTTGCTGATCTTCTGGATACTCCCGAGTATGCTTCCCCGTAGCTCACAGGTGTCAAGGCTAGAGAGAGGCAGTTTAGTATGTGCTAGGAGAATGCAGGGCTCTGCCTACACTACCGATCGCCAACCTCACATCTCTCCTCTCCCTTCTTTCATAGCCCTCCGTTCACGTTCCTTGACTTCAGCCAACCCACCACTAGCAATCCACTCCCTGACTTTCGCCTCATCTCTCAATCGCACCGTCACTGCCTCCCCATCGCCTGCCACTTCCTCCACAAAAGTCCCAAGCTTTGTCTCCGCATCTCCAACCCTCTGCTCTAGCACCACCACCTCCCCGTCGCGAAAGGCGCAATGCCTCCGCATCGCCCGTAGGAGCTCGGTGAGCGAGGAGCCGGATTTGCCGGTCGCTGAAGCGAGAAGAGATCGGAGGAGGTGGGTTGCTGAGGCTATGCGGCGGGTGTGTAGGAAAGCTGAGTGGAGGAGTGTGTATTCGGAGGTCTTGTTGAAGTGTTGTAGGGCTTGGGTTAGGAGAGTGGCGCGGTGGGCTCGGATCGGGGGGGTATGATCGGGAGCTGGTGGTGGGGTGGCTGGTGAGGGAGCAGATGATGCGGGAGCTGGTGATGCGGCGATGGCAGGAAGATGCCTGGGCAGGTATGTCTCGAAGAAGTCCAGGAACATGCTGCGATTGGCTTTGAGTTTGTTGGTCTTTGCCTCCTTGCGCCAGAGCTCGCCTAGTGGACCGGAAACCATGCGGCAGTCTTTTGCCCACTTGAAGACTTGTTCTATTGTCGTGAAACCTTCGTGATACTTTTTGGCTGAGAGTCCAAGAAAGCCAAGGATCTGGTCAACGTCACTGGATAGCAGCATCCGGCCCTCATCGATTACGGGCTTGAAGTGCGCCCATTCGGGCTTACTCGCGTCGTCGAATTCTTGTAGTCGTAGACGTAGCCCTTTGTCACAGATTGAGAACCCGAGCTTCGTCGTCATGTAGCCTATGATACCGGATAGATCGCCGTAGGCATCGTAGAAGCTGCGCCACTTCTCCAGTTCGGGTGGAACAGTCTCAACGTCGATCTGAGCGTAATCGCCTTCAGTCAAATCTGTAGCTTGCGGATGTCGGCGTGCCTTGCTAGCGTGATAGAGCGTGTATTGCACAGGAGGATCGGACGAGCGATTGCCATCAAGCTTGACAGCGAATGAGCACTTCTGTGTTGCAGTGCTACCACGATCTAGGAACGCTGTCGCACCTATTGCCGATGCCACAGCTGCGCAGTCGGTATGTTGCGTGGTAATCAGATGAAAGTCAATATCGCCGTAGTCTAGCTTCTCAGGGGCGTCTATGAGAGGCTTCACATACGCGGGAGCGAAGTATGCGTTCAGACGTTCTGTGTATGCTTGCCGAAGGTGACCGTACTGCTCAGGTGACACGCGCGGCATGTGAAAGAGGACGGCGTTCGGCGCCTCTGCCTGTGCGAAAGCGCCTCCACCCATGGTCTCAGTCAGGTAAGGCAGTCAGGATGCCAAAGGGTATCAGGGGCGCAGCGGTGTGATATTGTACTAACACGCGCACCTAAGTGAAGGATATAGTGAACGGCAGAGAAGAAGCTGTTTTTCGCAACAATTTTCATAGTAAGGTATGGAATCAGGAAGAGAAAGGAAATGAAGTTTGATCATGCAAGATCTTGAAGGTCTACCTGCAGAACGCATCGATAGCTCCAGCATCATATGGACACTTCCAGGTTGTTCGTGCTCTTGAGCGATTCCGTGAGTGTGCAAAACCAAAGATTCAGATATCACCTTATGACAGAATATTGGACCATGATTCCAGGAAGCGATACAGTGTGAGGGAAGTATTTCATACGGAGGAGAGGATTCTTGAGCTTTGAGGGTATGCAGATCAGATGGCTGAGTCAAGTAGCAGGAGCTGCGGCGGGCCACGCGCCGCTCCGATGTCTTATACTAGAGTGACGTAGCGTATTTTATTGCTGTCCGCAATAGTTTTATTTGGCGACGAGCTTCGGCGTTTCGCGACAGATCAAATACCATATTTACCTCACCACATCACAATATTGTTATCATATAACTGGGTAGAGACAGCCCCGCAGCATCATGACAGACCAAGAGCCACCGTCTGCGACGTATGAAGAGCTCGCTGCAATCGAGGATGCATTCGAGGAAATCGATACGGAAATGAGTGAGCTATTGATCACCCTTCATCCGCGAAGGCAGCAGCTAATCTCATGTAGTCCGCAAACAGTACGCTCTATCTGCGTCTGTGTACACAAAACGCGCTGCGGTGATCGCGAAGATCCCGGAATTCTGGCCACTCGTGATCGAACAAGCGCCCCAAGAAATAAATCAATTCATCCAGCCGAAGGACTCCAGAATCTTGGTCGAAAACCTCACGAGCTTCGAACTTACGCGACCTGGGATTGCTGCTGAATCCGCCCCCGATAATTCAGGACCTAGGGAGAACCCACGCAGCTTCAAGCTTACGTTCGAGTTCAAGGCAAATGACGACTTCGAGGACACGGTGCTAGAGAAGTCATTCTGGCATCGACGAGCGAAGGATGGCTGGTCTGGCTTAGTCTCAGAGCCGGTCGATATCCGCTGGAAGAAAGGCAAGGATTTGACCGAGGGTCTGACAGGCATGGCTTCACGATTGTTCGAAGCACGGAAAAGAACCGGCGACTTCGAGAATCGTGGACTCCAGGAATACACTGCACTGAAGAAGAAGGTCGAGCATGCTAACGGCATGAACACATCTTTCTTCACGTGGTTCGGCTGGGTCAGCTCGAGAAGGTATGTCAGTGCCGAGGAGTCTGCCGAGGCAGAGGCAAAGCGCGCTGAGGCGAAGGGAAAGGATAAGTCAGATGGTGCAGATCCTGAGGCTCCCGACCTAGAGGATGAAGAACTGGCCGATGATGATCAGGAAGTCGAAGTGCACGAGGGTGGCGAAGACATTGCAGTCTCGTTCGCCGAAGATATCTGGCCAGGCGCGATCAAGTACTTCACCCAAGCGCAGGAGCAGGAGGACATGAGCGATGTCGACTTCGAGGAGATGGACGATGAAGACGACAGTGCCGACGACGATGCGCCAGTCGACATTCGTGGTCTTGTCGGCGCAAGTATATCCAACGGGAGCAGATCCGCCAGCGGAGGCGCGCCATCGAGCAAGAAGCGGAAGACGTGAGTTATTCAGCTCCCTCGATAATATAGCAGTCGCCACGCTCGGCATTACTCCAGCCACGAACTAGACTTTCGGCACGCGCCGATTTTGTGCGGAGGAAATTCGGAGCACGCACACAAGCTCGTCAATCGTCAAAGTGATCGACATGAGCTGCAGCATTGTCGGGGTTGACTGCGTGTCCTCCACGTGCATCGCATGGAGATGTGCGGAGATGCATAGAGCGCGAGGAGGGGCCTCTGCGGTATAGAATGTCAACGTCCCAACTCTGTCGTGCTTGGCGAGCGGAGTGGGTGTGCGTGACTGTATTCAGAGTGCCCGGTTGGTGGGCCTTGGAAATGCTGACACATTGGTCCCACCTCACGACATAGAGGCAGAATCTTGCGTGAGCTTGCAGTGACCAGACCAAGGTCAAGCTCTTGGCGGGTTACATGCAAGCATCGCACGCTACCGCTTGCTCTCGATCTTCGCGCACCAATTAGGGTATGCCGTGAGTCTCCATCGTCATTATGGCCGGAGAAAATGCTTTGAATCTCCCCGCATTTTCGTGATGTGCGTCAACGGTCCTGCTCCCGCTGCGAGGGCAGGTTGATGCGGTAAGCGACGGCCTGAGGGGTTTCGCATTTCGTTTCGTGAGGCACCATCATTGATAAGCTGCGCCCTCTGATCACATATATCATATTGTATTGTCCGCGAGATATCACACGAGGCATGTTGGACCTCGTGTCTCGTGGGCACCAGGATGAAGCAAGGAGGTCGAATTGGCAGCCGAATGACCACCGAAGCCGGCAAGTGGACATGCCATCGAGGTCATACCGCTTGTCCACCGCCAGAGTCAACCGCGTGTCCCGTCGAGAGCTTACGAGCGTAGGAGTCGACGGCACAGCGTGTACCCTTCAGCAGTATCTGCACGCCACCAGCCATTACGTACAAACACCGAACAACGAGCGTTCAGCGTTGTGCAACGTGCCCCTACCAAGCATCATCAACCTTGGACTCCGCCTTTAGCCCAAAGCGCCTTCCCAACCCGATAGCGAAAACTCGTCCCAAGCAATCCTGCTATCGTCAGAGATGCTATCAGCTGCCCTCGTGCACCCGCCTCGAGCACGCAACAACCTTGCCTAGTAGATTGCGACCACGCATATACTGCCTTTCTGCTTCCCCTCTTCCGCCTCCGCGTCCGTCTTACCGAGAGACTGTCTCTGAGCTTCTGCACGCAGCCAAGTCAAAGCCAATCAATTGTGAGTGTGCGGTATACTCTTATCGGTGGACATGGTCTTACATCTTGCAGCAGATAGCCTTTGTTGCGGCCTCAACACACACGACATCTGGCGCCGACTTCGCTGCATATCATTGCAATCGACCAAAGTTCAACATACCTACTCGTGACTCTACCGGAGTGCCCTCCGCCGCAGCACAAAAGTCGACATACCGAACCAGAGTTAGACATTCCGGTCTAGACGTCGAACAACACCTGCGTCTGCCAAGGCCTTGTAATTATTTCAAAACCTTCGACTGTCACTACCGATGCGATACATGTAATGCCAACAAAACTCATTGCGACTATCAACTCGACAGGAAGACAGACTGCTTCCTTCATTCGGGTCGCCAGCGCTGTCGGGTGGCACGTTCGGGCTCAAGTCCGGGCAAATGAGGGCATCGTCGCAGAGGAATTGGCATCGTTGCCAAATGTCGAGCTGATCGAAGGCGACCTTACTGGACCCGGCTTGAAGCCACTGTTGTCGCGGCTCTTCGCTGGCGCGCGCATAGCCTTCATCAACACTACTCACTGGGGCGATGAGGTCGCCATCGGCAAGGCCTGCGCCGACGCGGCGAAGAAAGCAGGAGTAGCGCACTATGTCTACTCCAGCATGCCAGATCACTCAGTCTTCGGACAGGACTGGAGGGCGCTGCCACTCTGGTCATCGAAGTTCGCGATAGAGAACTATGTACGGCAACTTGGCATCCCGGCTACGTTCATCTACACTGGCATCTACAACAATAATTTCACCTCATTGCCTTACCCGCTCTTCCAGATGGAGCTCCAGGATGATGGCAGCTTCGTGTGGCAAGCACCGTTCCATCCAAATGATCCGCTCCCATGGCTTGACGCTGAGCACGATGTTGGGCCGGCCTTGCTACAGATTTTCAATATGGGTCCCTCGCATTGGAAGGGTCAAAGGTTAGTCACAGCTCCACAAGTGTTCTATCAATCGCACACTAGCTAACATCGCATACAGAGTGACGATGGCTTTCGAGCGTCTCACGCCACTTCAAGCCTGTGCCCGCTTCTCACGTGGTGTCGGTCGACCAGTCCGTTACGTACATGGCGATATCGACATCAAAGTATCACTTCCATCCGGCTACCGCGAGCAACTCGCCATTCTACAGGAGACCCTAGGAGACAAGCGAGCACCTTACTTTGGCCCAGAACTCGAGTACCCGCGCGAAGCTCGAGGAATCTGGGAAGGCTACCGAGGATTAGAAGAATATGCTCGTGAAGTTTTTCCGGACGAAGAGTACGCTAACGGGCTGAGATGGATGGAAGATGGCCGAAACGGCTTCGAGGGCGGCGATGCTGATGTTGATGGCGTCGAGAGCGTGGGCATGGCAAGCGTGCCTGGCAGTCGTCCGATCACGCCTGGAGGTATTAGCCAGGCGAACGGTCTACAGATCACGAGCGCATACACACCAAAGTCGCACCCAGAAGGTATGGGGTCCGACTTCTTCGTTGGAAGTGTATAAGACGCTGTCTTGGGTGCACTCGGAAGGGATCATCTCCTCTGGGCGGCAGGACTCTCGCGGTTGTAATGATCCGGTGAACGGTTGCACGAGGTTGTCAAAAGCATTGTTTCGATTGGAGTAATGATACAAGTAATTCGAGGTCCCCAAACATGGCTGAGACCGAAGTCAGCGACTCGAAACCCCATCACGTGTGTGTCAATAATAGGATAGACTCTCTTATTAGTCCTTCAGTCGGATTGGCGGAAATGATTCGCACCTTACGTTCTGCATATACTCATGGGTTCATGTGCATCCCAAGTGCAAGTAGAGAATCGTGAGAGTGCAGCAAGGAGATCTCGGAAGGACGGACCGAGCTCCGACGCGTCCCTTCGCGTCAACAAAGACCAGCCCACATCACTTCGATATTCACTTCCATCCCATCATAGCTCGATTTCACTGGTATACAGCACGTGCATCTTATACAGCATTCTATACTACAGCTTCTCGTCACCGACTATGAGCTTGTCACGAGAGCCTTACCGCGCGGTAAAGCCGTCGCGCATTCTTCCTGGATCGATACATCCAATATGCCGTTTCCCTTCGCGGACATCTGCACCCTCCTCACGAGACTGGAGAACATAGATGCACATGGACCACTTCATCTACCCGGTGCGCGCAAAGCCAAGGTCAAGGAAGTCACTGAGTCGTGGTTCAAGTCGCACCAGTCAGCGATTGCCAAGCTTGATGTGAATGGCGCTGCAGCGCTGCTCTCTGCCCTACTGCCAGAACGACGGACGGATCGAGTCTATGGCATCCAGGCATCTGGTCTCTGCCGGATCCTGTGCCGCGGTTTGCACTTGCAAGCCGGACGCGTGAAGGACTTGCGAGCCTACGCGCAGCCTGGACACGGAGACCTTGGACTATGTCTCGAGCGAGTGCTGAGGCATGGAGATGGACCGCCAGCGCACCCGATTGTCACGTTGGAGGAGGTCGATGATTTCCTTATCACCCTGGCTGGGGGTTGCCGCTTTTCTGATCCAAATATTCAGCAGGTGCCGGCAGGTTCTTCGGAGGCGAGGGATCAGCTACTCGCACGTCTAGTTCTCCGACTGGAGCCAGTCCACGCGAAGTGGCTGGTGAGACTGGTCATGAAGGACTTGTCACCTGTCAAGGTAGACGAAGGTCTAGTGCTACGTTCGTTTCACTTCTTACTTCCAGATTTGCTCCGCTTCCAGCATAATTTCAATTCAGCAATTTCTTTGCTTCGCGGACCGCTGGTGGAGTATCCAGAGCGGCCGGATCCAAGGTCTCAGCGACTGCTACGGCAGCAGGCGACATCGCTGATCAGGCCGTGTGTGGGCGTCAAGGTTGGACGACCGAACTTCCACAAGGCGCGTAGCATGCAGCACTGCATCAATCTTCTGGGTCAGCAACAGTGGGTCCTCGAGCGTAAGTACGATGGTGAGTACTGCGAGATTCACATCGACATGTCACTGTCCCGGGACCCTACTCGATGCATCAAAATATTCTCGAAGAGCGGCAAAGACTCGACTGCGGATCGCAAAGGTATTCACGGCACTCTTGTCAAATGCCTTGGCCTCGGTCAAGCTCATTGCAAGATCAAGCGGCAGGCAATCCTGCTCGGCGAGCTCGTCGTCTGGGCAGATAGCGAGAAGCGAGCGATGACATTTGAGAAGATACGAAAGCACGTCACGCGATCCGGCGTCTCTCTCGGTACGAATCTTGACTCTCAAAAGCATGAGGACGAGCATTTGGCGATTGTATTCTTTGATCTCTTGCTTCTGGACGGTGAGGTCGTGATGACGAAGCCCATAGATGAGCGGAGATCGTGGCTTCGCGAGGTCTATAAGAAAATCAAAGGCAGAGCTTTCAGCGCAGAGTGGAAGAAGGTCGATTTCAGCAAAGCTGAGCCTGCTCAGAGACACCTGCTACACCAATTCGCCGCGTCTATCGCCGAGCGCTGCGAAGGACTGGTCCTGAAACCTTGCGGTGTGCCGTACTTCTCGCTCAATCGCGATGATGAGGGCTTCACTGGGGGGTTCGTGAAGCTGAAGAAGGACTACATTGCAGATCTTGGAGACGAAGCGGACTTTGCTGTTATTGGTGCTACTTACAATGCCCAGCATGCACTGAAAAGCGGACTGCAGCAGATCAAGTGGAGTGACTTCCATCTTGGAGCACTGCTGAACAAGGCCGATGTGCTACGCTACGAAGCCAAACCGAAGTTCAAGATCATTGGCACAGTCAACAGTGATGGCTGGATCCCGAAGCCGGTTCTGCAGAGCGCAAACACTGTTGCTGAATTTTGTGCCATCGAGTATGGTCCTCAAACATCAGCATCTCACTTCGATCTCGAGACGCCACCATCATGCAAGATCGATCACATCTTTACAAATCCGCTCGTTTTCGAAGTCCTCGGTTCAGGTTTCGAGAAACCCTCGAACGCCGATTACTTGATGCTGAGGCACGCCCGGGTCAAGAAGCTACACCAAGACCGGTCGTGGAAGGACTGTGTCTCGTTCCGAGAACTGCAAGACCAAGCGCAAGCTACACGTGATGCTCCAGCTGACTCGGAGAGTCAAGAGACACGGCGATGGATCGAGAAGCTGGAGCGAAAGTGTCGGAAGAAGTTCGAACGTGAGAAGAACGCAACACCCAGATCGCGCACGACTGGGACGCCGTCGACGAGTCGATCGGTGTGCACTGCCAAGTCGGTCATTAGTGTGACAAAGGCCACTGCGAAGGTACTCGGAGAACAGCCTGCTCGGCGGCCTATGTCGGACGTTAGTGGCAATCGACAGCAGGCACTCGTGCTCGTAGCCGCAGATATCGCAGAAGAAGCACCAGATGGCTCGACACTGGTTGCGCAATCGCCATCTCCGGACAAGAAGCGACGGCACGAAGATGCTAGGCACACGCCGTGTCCACCAGCCAAGCGACCTTGCAGTAGTCCTAAGATCCGCCGATCGGTACACTCACGCGAGACCTCTGCAGGCCCGGCACTTACTTATGCTCCCAAGGAGAGTGCAACTCAGATGAAGACGGCTGAAGCCACTCAGACATCGATTCTTGCGGCTTTGCCGGGCAGGCTTTCAAGCCTGTTCAGACAGCCTGTCCAGGACGTGGCCACACAAGCCCAGCCATCTGCCGGACACGGTCCTACCAACTGCGAGACCGCTTCGTGCCACTTCTCGGAAGCAGTGGTCTACCTGGCGCCTTGCATCGCGAAGACACCATACATCACATCCACTCTCCTGAGCCAGCACTCGGCTATCCTGACCTGCGCACCGAGCCACTGGGCACGCCAGATACACGCCCACGCCTCGTTGACCGATACTGTCTCCGAGAGCCAATCTTACCCTGGCTGCCGCAAGATCGTGCTCGTTGAAGCGAGACGGGTTGACGCCATGCATGAGGTCGTTTTGGACATAGAAGCGCTGGGCCTGAAGGAGAGAGTCGAAGTCTGGGATTGGAGAGTGTTGGAGCGCATGGAGCGGCATGGCAAGTTGGACGAGCATTGTTGGTGGGCTCACTTTGTGGGCGCGTTGATATGGGATGGGGAGAGCGATGGTGCTGAATTTGTGTGGAGCAAGAGGGGTGGATGATTGTGATATCCCTGTGAGCGTTTTGTGTACGAGCTGTGATCATATTGATCCGACACAGCTGCTGCTCCTTCCACCAGAGTTTGCCCTGTCCTGATTTTCCTTCGAGTGCTTCATGCTGTGGGCGCTGGCCTGTCTTCACCGCTGAGCGACGGCTGACCCATGCGACCTGGACGCGGAGACGGCGTCAGGAGGCCCGATCATTCCTGCGGTGCATGTCATCAGGCTGTAGCTTCATTAGCCGTGCCGGAAACGGTGTGAACCATTTCAGGTCTCGATGTTCTCCGGTCGGTCTTTCACCCTGGTCTCCAGCCCAGCGGATCCACGCCCGGCGTCCTCTTTCCACTACCTTCAGCATCATCCTCAGCACTTCTCTTTCCCTTTCCCTTTCCCTTTCCCCTCAATTCCTCAGCCTGCGCGAACATCTTCATAGTGTGCTCCCACACCACCGGTCCCAGATTCTCATCCCGATACCGCTTGAGCACCTTCTCGTCGCCCGTGGACTTACTGTTCCAGTCGAGCAAGTACGCCCCGCTGCCCTCCGTGCCATCGGAGCCCTTCATGATCCCGAATTCCTTCTGTGCCGGAACCCCAGGCCGAAGTTTTGTCGATGGATTCTCCCGCCATTCGGCAGGCGGGAAGGACTGCGAGGTCAGTTGATAGAAGTGTCGTTCGCCACTCTCCTGCACGTTGAGGATCCAGGGTGACATCACGGAGTACATGACCTTCACTGCCAGTCTCGCTGGCCCAGTAAGCTCGTTCGCAATGCCTGTCTTGACGGTGCCGGGGTAAGAGTGCATGAAGGTCGTGCCCGGATACCGCTTAGCGAGCTCCTCGACCATGAAGTCGGACATCACAGTGCAATGTGCAAGTGCAGTGTGCAAGCCAAAGTTCTTCTTCAAGTCCAGATCTTGCACGTTGACCTTGCCTTCGCTGCCGGCTGCCAAAATGGTGTTGACGCGACTTAGCTCTCCTGCTTCCGCGGCTGCGGTCAAGCAGGGCATGAGGTTCAGGGTAAACCGAATACGCGAGTAGTAGTTTGTGCACATCTTACGATCCAGGCCTTCGTCCGTTTCGGTACGACCGGAGAGTGTCATGTAGCCGGCTGTAAGGAAGAGGGCGTTGATCTTGGGTTCCTTCTCACGGAGCTCAGCGCAGACTGTGTCGACGTTCTCGAGGCGGGAGACATCGCGGGCAATGAAGAAGCATTGGCCGGAGGGATTGATCTCGGACAGCTTCGAGATGATCTCATCTGCCTTGTCTTTACTCCTAGTCTTCTCAGTCAGCACCAGGTCCCTGTCACGTAGTCCGAGCTAGATTGATCAGCCTTACCTGCCAATGATGTAGGCTCGTGGTCGGACTGTCCGCTGGAACACTTCCTTCAGCGTTGCCTCGCCGATACCTCCCGTGGCCCCGACATAGACACCAACGAAGTCCCGTATCAGCTCGCCCTGTGCATTGCTCGCGCGAACGGCTTCGAGGTTGACCATTGATTTCAGCAGAGTAAAAATGGCCGTGACGAATTACCTAGCGTCAAAGGCTCAAAGGCAGACCCGAATGTATCGGGCTGCCAGATCTACTGTGAGTGAGACAAAGTTCCAGATCCTTGATGGAACAATGAAGGGTATTCAGCGAGAGATGCATCTTACAGCAAGCCAAAGTGACAAGGTCCAGATATGTGGCTCAAACCTTAGATTCCATCACCCTTCGACGAGCTTCGACAGCGAGAAGTCAGGCACCATAGTGACCCGACGCAACGGCGATGAGAAGACAGATCACATCAACCATCCATCGACCACGCTCGTCTTTTAGGTCTGCCTCGACAACGCCTCCCCATTGCCGGTGTCGAACAGAGCAAATGCCATGGTCCGGAAGCCACCCTCGGAGCCAACTCCACGATCCATGTTGCCCGCCTCCGCGTGCATGAGGCCGCCTAGCAAGTGTGCGTGTCTAGCGGCATCGGTGCTGTACGATCACAGCTGCGATCTGAGCGCTTCACAAGATCTTCGGAGGTGCATGAGACGTGTAGCGCGTTGGGCGCAGATCGAAGGGACGTTGTGATCAACGCCACGATCGACGCCGCAGCTTCGGATACGCATAAGAAAGACGACAGTAAAAGGAGGATTTCCAATAGCCAAAGATTGCCTGCATCTACAAAGGCTATGCTTTTAGTCTTGGACAATGACATCCTCCGCCCAACTTCATCTCATCCAACCCCAATACCTGTGCAATGCCGTCCACACCCCCTTTCCCCATCTAAGCGCTGAACTCCTCCCTCTTCCCCGGCATCATAGCCCCATCCGACGCAGGACACCCAGGCAACAATTTCCCAATATCCGCCAACCAAGCCGCCGAATTAAACTCAGCGTAAATCTTTCTGATAAGCCATCCATACTTGCTATCCTTGCACTTCCTCGTCTCAAGAATACTCACACCCCCAACAACCTGCGGCTTCAAACCCACACTCCACCTAACAGTAATAACATCGCAAGTAAACCACACATTCTCGAGCTTGAACGGCACGCTTGGCTGGCCAGCGGACTCAATCTGGAATTGCTGCTTCGTGGCGAAGGCTGGGGCGGTGAGGTTGAAGGGTGCCAAGCAGCCGCCGTTCTTGAGGGACTGGATGGAGCCGCTGTAGTCGGTGAAGTCCTCCGCGAACAGCGCGTTGGCGATGTCGTTATTGTAGGTTTGGATGATGCCGCCGAAGGTCTGGGCGATTTCGTTGGCTTTGGAGGAGGTGAGGCAGTGCTTGTTGTGGTGATCGGACCAGGAGACGACGCCGCTGAGAGCCGCGGTGGCGTTGGCGAGGGTTGGGAAGTGCATGCTTGCGGTGTTGACCTTGTAATTGGGCTGAGGGAAGGCTGTGAAGTTCGGGCGCGGTCT
This sequence comes from Rachicladosporium sp. CCFEE 5018, assembly GCA_002077045.2. Taxonomy (NCBI): domain Eukaryota; kingdom Fungi; phylum Ascomycota; class Dothideomycetes; order Cladosporiales; family Cladosporiaceae; genus Rachicladosporium; species Rachicladosporium sp. CCFEE 5018. The sequence goes on from KZ111140.1 coordinate 2,722,397, forward strand.
TCTTGGTGGTTTGAGCGAGGAAGAAGGAAGAAAAGATACTTGTGACGGAGGCAGAGATGCTGGGTATTGTAGTCGCTTGACATTCGTTTCATGATCTTTGTGTTGCTTCCAATGGCTGTCTTGGCAAGCCATTGGAGACTTGCGATATGTGCTGACCGTATGATTTGGCCAATAGGTACGCTGCGCAGCTTTGATGGGTTACAAAGTCTCTCCTCACCACAGATTCGGTTTCCGATGAGGGCCGGCAAACATATGCGGATTCGATTGGAGTTTCCGGACTCGTCTTGGCTATGAAGTGGCCGGGACAGTGCGGCGAGTGTCGTTTCGGTCAATGGTACAGATTTTTGGGTTTTCGGCATGCCGACAGGCGACGCATCGGAAATGTGTAGACCTATGAATTGTCGGTGAAAGATGCGACGTTGCAAACACTGCCGTGATGCTATGTTTGGAACCCGAAATTCCGTTTAGATTATTTCATTCACTCTTCATCCTAATCTTCCAGTGACCCAGGTCCAATAGACGGCGCGCCTCCACCAGATCGTTCCGTGTTTGGACCCGCCTCTGGCTTTGCAGGTGTCGTCTTCGTCGTTGTCTCGCCCGCCGGCTTCAGCGTAGATGTCGTTGGCCGGCTCGGCCTATCGAATGGGTAAGAGCCATTGTCATCTCGTCTAGAAGCTTGACCCGGTCGAGCGGCATTCGGCCGTGGCGCGAATGGAGTCGAACCAGGACTCGGTCTCGACGCAGCAGCGAATCTTGAGCCACCACCAGTTCCAGCACTAGACCTCGCAGCTCCGTAAGGGCGAGCCCCAGGCGTCGCCCTGGCTTCAAACGCCGGCCGCGCTCCAGTACTCGGCCCTCGAGCTCCTCCAGTCCTTCCACCCGCAGCACCACCCGCAGCACCTGCCGGCCCACCAGGTCTCCTCCCCTGCCCCGCCGTCCGTGTCGTCCTCGCCTCCGCCCTCTTCGCCGCCTCCCTCTGCACAGCCATCCCCTCATCATAGATAAACGCACTAATCTCCACTCGTCCACCAAAGTCCTTCACAGTGCCTCCACTAACATACATCTTCTCGGTACCCTTCTTCCTCGCCTGAATCGCTGTCCGTGAGCTTGGCTTCTCAGCTGCTCTTTGTAATGCCACGTAAGCGGTGAGAAGTTTGTCCGTGACTTGTGAGGCTGTGGGAAGGTTTCGAGTGGCAGCGCGGTTGAAGGTGTAGGTAGAAGTCCGCCATTCTTGGGCTCCGAGGGGAGTTGCGGCGAACTTGATTCCGAGACGACGGGTGATGTTGGCGTGGGAGAGGTTCAGCTCGCGGGAAGGAGCGCCATTGAGACGGGCGAGGGAGCCGTGAGAGATCTTGAAGCGAGCGCTATGAGGGAGTTCGGAGGAGGTGCCTGGGGGTGGACCGGAGGGGGTGGTGGGGGTGACGTTCATTGAAAGGTGGCGGCGTGCGACTCGCGAGGGGTGAACAGGTAGCATTGTGCGTGAGCGCACACAAGTGCAGGTCGGAGTAGCCATTGTATCGCTACTTGCAACTCAATCGCGTGTATATTATGTATATTGTAATCGTCTGAGGTATCGAGATGATCGCCGCGGAGGAGAGCTCGACCCTGCGTCGATCAATCAATATATCGATTGACACCCATCAATTTCACAATCACCACCGCACCTCTATCTACACACCATCTCCCCTCCCCTCCCTCTTCTCATCACCCCACCCCCCATCCGTCCCACCCATCATGGCCGCCGCCGCCGCCCCAGCAACATATACTCGCACCGCCCGACGTCTTGCCACCGACCTCCTCTCCCCCACCATAAAAGCACCCATCGAATCCCTCCTCTCCCGCCTCTACGCCAAACCCGTAACTCTACACCTCACAAAACTCGCCCGCCCGCAACTAGACGCCGAGATCCTCGCAAATCTCGTAACGCAAAAACTCCGCGACAGACGAAACACGCCGCGGAAAGTCATCCGAGATGCCGTCTGGCGCGCACAATTGCCAGTGAGTCAGAGCCAGGTGCCGAGTTTGGCGTCGCATGCAAAGGCAGCTGAGGTAGCGCTGGCAAGGGATCCGAGTCGAGCTACGCTGGGACGGCAGAGGGCTAGTCTGAGTAGTGTAGTGGCGGGGTTGCGATTGAAGCAGGTTAGCAGTGTGTATGTCAGTGCTGCGGGTCGATTGGGAAAGCGTATGACTGCCAATCGGGCGCAGGAGAAGGTTGCTAGGAAGGGCTTGACGAGTAAGGGGCCGGGGTTTATGGTTAGGGGAGTTGGCAAAGCGCATACGAGGGTGGCGTTGAAGGCTGGGAAGAGGAGAGTCGGCGCTTTTGGGATCAGGGTTGCGGTCGGGCATTCGTGAGGGTGTGTTGATGGGACATTGATGACGATTGCGGCGATGGATTTGGTAGGCAGCGTCGCGAGCGTGCGATAGGTTGGACATCTCACTTCGACGACGAAGCTCGGCCTGTGGAAAGCGAATGGAAACGCCTGCTCAACGGCCAACATGTCGCGTCGACGACTGTGCACAGAGCTGGCGATGATGCAACGCAAGATTGGCTCATAGACCGACTCTGAGCTTGCCACGTAACGTACGCCGGTTGAGCGAGCGGCGGGAGAGTTACAGGACAAGATGAGCTACGCTTCAATCGAAGCATATGATGTATGCATCGAGCCGCGATTCTGGACAGTCAGCCCGTCACGAAGCAGCGGAGAACAATGCAAGGTGATAGAGCAACGGATGTAAACAGTGTACAACACTAGGTAGCAATGGTACCCTGAAGCATCAAACGTCTACAGAATTTGAGACTCAAAGTCCGTTCTAGCTACCTGTGCATGTGCCGACTTCCCGAGCAGCGCTCCCAGCAATTAACCCAAGGCTGGACTTGTGACTTATGGCTCCGTCCACCACCCCTTCATCAAATCCACCCACCTGTCCTTCTCCGCCAGAGGAGTAAGCGGACGCGTAGCCTTGCGAGCCCGCATTGCAGGCTCTCGTATGAAACTCACTGGGGCCGCTATCGTTGGTGGCAGCGGTAGCATGTCTAGTGCCGGTATCGAAGTCCAAGGCTCTTCCATCCCTGTAGACTGCTCAGAGCGATCCGTGGGCAGGGCTGGGAAATCAACATCTTCGACTACAAGTGCGCGGCCTGGGGCGACGTACTGGTGGCGGAAGGACTTCGGCCCAGTGAATGGGTTCCGCTTACCACCAGCGGCAGACTCCGCGCTCTTCGGACTAGGATGGTGTGGGCGCCAGAATGTCCAGTCCGGCCCAGCGAACTGTGCCATAGTGCTGGGCTTACGGCGCTCCTCGTGGCCGTCACCCGTCATGAAGTCATCCTCAGCCCAATCAGGCCAGCACTCGCCCTTCTCGGCATCATCAATCGCATTAGGTGCAGTTACAGCATCCTTCCGCTGCGGATCCCACGACCCCGGCCTGCGCCTGGTACTCAGACTCCTCTTCTGCACTGCCTCGACGGGATTCTCGCTGTCTTGGCGCTGCGGTCTCGAAGCAGCACTTGCGCGTGCTAGAGCGGTGGACACGCCGACATCTTCAATTGATTGCTGAGGGGTCTTGGACGCAGACGTCCAGTCCCATGTTCTCGGCTTGCGGCTTGTGCCAGAGAGACTCGAGCGAGCTGCGTCGAAGACATCTTCACTGTCTTGACGTCGTGGATGAGTGGCGTTGATACTCTTGATGAGGGAGGTGAAACAATCGGGCTCCTCCACTGCACTCTGAGGGACATTGGGCTGAGATGAACGGGATGGTTTGGTGGTAGATAGGCGGGATGGGCTCGTGCGGGCTGCTTCGAAGAAGTTCTCGCTATCTTGCCGCTGCGGTCGCTTGACATTGCTAGTGGCATTGCCGACATCCTCCTCAGTTGCGATTTGGGACACGCTGCGCTCGGCCCCGTGGGAGTCTTCGAGGCTACTAAGACGAAGGCTGAGTGTTAGGATGGCGGCTTCGAGCTTCTTCACTCGGATCGCAAGTTCGGCCTCAGAAGGTGAGTGGTCGATGGGTGGAACGCTGTCGGAGTCAGAGGAGGTGGCACGAGACCCTGTGGAGGTGGAGCTGGAAGGGAGATCCCAGCTCGAGATCGATGGGCGAAGTGTCGCGATGAGTTCGTCATTATCGACGTCTATCATCTGCAGAGTGTCCTGGTCGGCGGTAGAGTGTGCCATAGTGTCGTTCGCTATGTCCGCAACGCAGAGGAAGGGTAACGAGGTGGCTTCGATGATGAGCAAAGGGAGGGAGATGTGGAGGTGGAAGGCTGTGACAAGTAGGAGACAGGAGAAATGACTTAGACCTGGTCGCAGCGGTGCATGGGCTGATGTCGCGATCACCGCCATCGCGATACTAGGTTTGCTGTCGGAGATGCAGATATTGACGGACGATCTCCTCGATGCATGAAGGAGTTGCCCGTCGACCGGGTACCATCTACTGCGTAGCAGGTACAATGGAACGTCCGTGTTGGATTTCATTGTCGGTCGCGCAGTGTGGTCCGGATATCTGGGTTACTCGTACAACGTTCCCAGAGCACAGAAGGGTATCATATTCAGCAACTCACGCTCACGTAATCGTACCTGCGCTTCCGAAAACACTTCCCGTGCCCCATCCACTGCCGGTAGGGCTTGCCTTGCCACTTGCCATGCCAGCAGGACTTCCTCTGCCTTTCTGGTACAGCCACTTGCTGTTCAGCCCTACACTCGCTCGGCCACTCTTGCCCAGCCCGCTCGGACTACCACTCCCTCGCTCGTAGGCCTCTGTCTCTCTTCGTGGCGAGTCGAAGCCAAAGCTGCTTCGGCGCAGTAGGTCATTGGCGCTGGAGCTGGACTGTATCCGGTCGGGGAGAGTGGAGTATGGGCTACCGCTACCACTGCGCTGTCTTTGGAGACCAGATGGGCTGGCGCTGAAGGACTGTGAGGGTAGGAAACTTTCTAGTGGACTGCCATACCCGCTGCTATGTCTTCGTAGACTGCTGTCTAGTGGACTGCCGCGCCCACTCAAGGGACTACCTCGTGCTTGTGCGCGCATCGAGTCGTTGAGCGACGGGCTGTTACTGCGACTGTAGCGTGGCGGCGTGACGTACTGTGCCTCTTCCTGCGGTGTCGCCGGACGCGAGAGCGGAGGCAGACCGAGGGCGTGTCGTTGAGGGGCCGAGAGGGGGATGTCTTCGCAGGTGTCTGGGGCGCGCCACAGAGGCCGGGCGCTGAAGGCTAGTGCAGCAATCAACAGAACGCGGAGAGCAAGGAGGGCGTAGCTTGTAGTAGACGATCTGACAACTGCAGGGGACGAAACGCTGGGACACGGTCAGCGACTCTGCCTCACATGAGAATGGTGTGTAGAACGTACAGATTGAGTGCTGGCTTCACCGCCATTGTCAGCACCAACCCTGCCACGGTGACAAGTATCGCCCTCACATTATCAGCATCGAAGTGATTTGCATGCTGTCTCTTCACAACCTCGTCCATGCGCGGGTGCTGCCATTTGCCAGGTGTGGATTGAGCGGGCGTGAGCTGCGTCGCGGGGGATGAAGCTGGTATCGCAGTGACTTGGGACGTCTTTGGTGTGAGGAGGATGGAGGGGAGACGCGTGCTGGGTGTCGATACTGGCGTGCGAGCTGCTGGCGATTGGGATGTCTGACGGGCTACTGTGTTTGGCGTACTGGGTTGCGCCGCTGGGCGTATGAGCGCTGTGGAGGACATGTCGGAGGAAATGCGCTTGCTGTGGAGTTAGTAGTGTTAGTCTGCGCCCTTCTGTCGACCTAGTATCACTCCATGGTCCGATTTGATTGCAGGAAGTAGCTGCTCTGCGTGAAGTTCATCTGTTGATTCCCAGAACTCTAATCAATTCAAGCTCACCTCGGCTGACTCAGCCTTCGAGGACCCCCCACTACCGCTCCCAATCTCACATCCGCTGTGTTGGCGAATAGTGACTATCATACTGCGACAATGCCTCTAATACTGGAGCGGTTGGACCAGCAGATCTCCGAAGCTTTCTCGCAGTGGAACCTCCTCACCACTCTCCTTGCCTTAGCTATCGCGGGCTTCATCGCCTACCCCTTCCTCTTCTCGGAAGAGCCAGATACCCACCCACTACTATTGGCTCGACAATCCGTCGCTTCTCCGGTGCGGAGGAAGAGCGAGAGTGCCGTCTACCGTGCGCCAGAGATCCCACATGGCTACCCGCTCAAGTCTGGCCTGAATGTACGAGATGAGGGAGAGCCAAAGTGGAAGAGTGGACGAGATGGGGATCTACGCGACATTTGGCGGGAGGTGATGAGGGGAGGGAAGACTGACGCTGATGGAAAGGAGGTACCTGCTGGACTTATCATGAGTGTGTTCGGCAAGGATGAGCCTGAGGAACATGATTTGGAGCAGCTGAACTGGCAGATTGATGTCATGGGTCGATGGCTGAGTGGAAGGAAACGACCTTGTAAGAGGGTTGCGTTATATCTGCCAAATAGTGTGGAGTATCTGATTGCAATCTTTGGTGCGTTACCCTGGACGGTGCAAAGTCGAACAACGACACTAACAGCTTCTTCCAGCGTGCGCGTTCTGGGGTGACGAGACGACGCCGATCCTACTACCCTTCAACTTGCCTCACGCTCAGGTCTACAAGCTACTCCGCGAGACCAAAGCTGATACTGTCATTGCTGCTGCTGGGTCTCTACCGCTTGAGGAGCTGTCTACGCAATTAACAGGCAGCGTTCGCACAGTCATCGAGGTCGTCGAAGCAACTAGTCAGCACATGGACTGGGGAGGCACGCCCAAAGCTGTGCAGGGCAAGCTGACAGTCGAAGCCTGGCACGTCATTCTCCGCGATCAAGGCGAATGGGAGAAGGTGGAGCTGCCAAAGTACTCGAAGTCTGACCCCAAAAAGAGCGTTGTCGCGGTGTACCAGCCCAGCGATGTGACGAAAGATTCCACGATCACGACCTTCACGAGTGCCAACATCATTGCTGGCGTCGCTGGTCTTCTGAACTCTCTCCCTCTCCGTCAACGCCTCAGCCCTGCCGACCTCGTCCTCCCAGCTGACAGCTTCAACTCGAGCTATACTCTCTGCTGGACTCTCGCTGCTCTGTATACCCATACGTCTCTCGCGATCACCTCGGTCGCAAGTGCAGGCATAGATTTCGCGTCCGTATCCCGATCTGTCAGTCCGACCATAGTCATCGCCAGCGCAGCCACGCTCGCAGGCCTGCATGAGAAGGAGACATCTGGCATCACTTCGAAGGTGCAAAAGTTCGGGTTGTTCTCGCAGGAGCAGACGTTAGCCGCTGGACGTATGCCAGTCGACACCTACTTGTGGAGATTCCTGGCTCCTTCAGCGTCCAACACCGCACCCGGGAAGTTGCGGCTTATACTGACGTCTAGCTTACTGGCTGACGACAGAAAGCTAGAAGCTCCCGTCCTGACATCCACGATGCTATCAGATCTGAGGATCTTCACGCGCTCGAGGATCGTGTACGCTTTGACTTCGCCGAAGGTAGCGGGCATGATCGCAGCTAGCAATGTCTTCGATTACCGGAGAACCGATGGCGAGGGTGTTGCGAAGATGGGATCGCCGGTAGGGTGTCTGGAGATCAAGCTCGCGGGTTCTTCGGACACTGAAGTCGGTCAGGCTGAGCCCACTGGCGAGCTGGTGGTCACTGGACCAAGTGTTGTTGGCGGCGAGGTAAGGACGGGCGGTCGATGTACGATAGGGAGTGATGGGTGTTTGAGCGTTGTGTAAACGATGCACGCACAGATGCTGGTGCAAAACGGCGTCTACGACAATCTCCCGCATCCACTGCACGAATCCACGATTCATGAGCATCGGAAGGCAGAGTGTGACTGACATGCCCCATGACTGCGTTGATCGCGGGCAGCAAACCTCGCGCGGTACATGGCGCTCAGCGAAGAACCATAGGGACTGCAGCGGTCCAGCGTAAGTCCTTCTTCTGGGTTTTGATCAGTATACTACACCACTACATCTCCACAACCCCTATCCTAATATCGACACTCCTCCGATTCCATCAAAACTCCCCTACCGAATCACCATGTCATCATCCACTCCCACGCCATCTGCGGCTAGTACTCCTTCGCGCACAAGCACTCACAAAGACAAACTCGCCAAGCCCGCTAAGACCATGGTGCACCAGGCCGTCTCTACTTCGGACCTGCCATCGGCCGGCTCAATGCCCATCAAGTCTCCAGCTGAGACATCGGATCCTCCCATCCTATCTGTCATCGAGACATCAATCAGCGATCTCATGACTCGCCTCAAGGCACTCGAAACCTCAATCGAGAACGTCGAGATCTCTGCCCATCAGCGCATTGACAACATATGTGTGAACCTCCACGAGAGACCTGGGTCTAAGTACGCACGAGTTCGCAGCATGACTGAGGCCACCAAAGCGACTACGCCATCGACTTGCATCGCAACACCCGCTCAGGCGTCCGACCAACTTCTTCCCTCGGAGACAGAGACGACCGTCGAACAGCTCACGACTCGGATGAACGCTCTCGAAGTCATGATCGAGAACGTTGAGATCTCGCTGCATTCGAGGATCAGTGGGCTTGGCGTGAAGCTCGACACGCCTTTTGGCTTCCGTTATGCACAGAGCGAAGGTAGTTACCCAACGTCGAGGGCTGGCACGCTAGAGAATGTGAAGGGCAAGTGGGAGATCCCCGCACCTTGGGATACCGAAGACACGAAAAAGCACGAGGCCAAGTGGGACCAAGGCGACGGAGCCGGACTCATCGACATGAATGCGGACATGTCGCAATCCGAATTGGACCTGGACATCGACTATGATGAGTATATGCACGGACTTGTGGCTTCAGACGAGCAGCAGCGAGGGCTTGAGCACGTTCTCGCCGACACATCTGGAGTAGATCCCCTGTTATACTTTCCCGCTCAATCTAGCAGCAATGCCGAGCTGTTTGGCCGGCGGTCACCCTCGCCATTCTTATCTGCGGTCTCCGTTGAGGACG
>KZ111140.1:2738259-2756518 GCA_002077045.2 Rachicladosporium sp. CCFEE 5018
TCAACCGCGTGTCCCGTCGAGAGCTTACGAGCGTAGGAGTCGACGGCACAGCGTGTACCCTTCAGCAGTATCTGCACGCCACCAGCCATTACGTACAAACACCGAACAACGAGCGTTCAGCGTTGTGCAACGTGCCCCTACCAAGCATCATCAACCTTGGACTCCGCCTTTAGCCCAAAGCGCCTTCCCAACCCGATAGCGAAAACTCGTCCCAAGCAATCCTGCTATCGTCAGAGATGCTATCAGCTGCCCTCGTGCACCCGCCTCGAGCACGCAACAACCTTGCCTAGTAGATTGCGACCACGCATATACTACCTTTCTGCTTCCCCTCTTCCGCCTCCGCGTCCGTCTTACCGAGAGACTGTCTCTGAGCTTCTGCACGCAGCCAAGTCAAAGCCAATCAATTGTGAGTGTGCGGTATACTCTTATCGGTGGACATGGTCTTACATCTTGCAGCAGATAGCCTTTGTTGCGGCCTCAACACACACGACATCTGGCGCCGACTTCGCTGCATATCATTGCAATCGACCAAAGTTCAACATACCTACTCGTGACTCTACCGGAGTGCCCTCCGCCGCAGCACAAAAGTCGACATACCGAACCAGAGTTAGACATTCCGGTCTAGACGTCGAACAACACCTGCGTCTGCCAAGGCCTTGTAATTATTTCAAAACCTTCGACTGTCACTACCGATGCGATACATGTAATGCCAACAAAACTCATTGCGACTATCAACTCGACAGGAAGACAGACTGCTTCCTTCATTCGGGTCGCCAGCGCTGTCGGGTGGCACGTTCGGGCTCAAGTCCGGGCAAATGAGGGCATCGTCGCAGAGGAATTGGCATCGTTGCCAAATGTCGAGCTGATCGAAGGCGACCTTACTGGACCCGGCTTGAAGCCACTGTTGTCGCGGCTCTTCGCTGGCGCGCGCATAGCCTTCATCAACACTACTCACTGGGGCGATGAGGTCGCCATCGGCAAGGCCTGCGCCGACGCGGCGAAGAAAGCAGGAGTAGCGCACTATGTCTACTCCAGCATGCCAGATCACTCAGTCTTCGGACAGGACTGGAGGGCGCTGCCACTCTGGTCATCGAAGTTCGCGATAGAGAACTATGTACGGCAACTTGGCATCCCGGCTACGTTCATCTACACTGGCATCTACAACAATAATTTCACCTCATTGCCTTACCCGCTCTTCCAGATGGAGCTCCAGGATGATGGCAGCTTCGTGTGGCAAGCACCGTTCCATCCAAATGATCCGCTCCCATGGCTTGACGCTGAGCACGATGTTGGGCCGGCCTTGCTACAGATTTTCAATATGGGTCCCTCGCATTGGAAGGGTCAAAGGTTAGTCACAGCTCCACAAGTGTTCTATCAATCGCACACTAGCTAACATCGCATACAGAGTGACGATGGCTTTCGAGCGTCTCACGCCACTTCAAGCCTGTGCCCGCTTCTCACGTGGTGTCGGTCGACCAGTCCGTTACGTACATGGCGATATCGACATCAAAGTATCACTTCCATCCGGCTACCGCGAGCAACTCGCCATTCTACAGGAGACCCTAGGAGACAAGCGAGCACCTTACTTTGGCCCAGAACTCGAGTACCCGCGCGAAGCTCGAGGAATCTGGGAAGGCTACCGAGGATTAGAAGAATATGCTCGTGAAGTTTTTCCGGACGAAGAGTACGCTAACGGGCTGAGATGGATGGAAGATGGCCGAAACGGCTTCGAGGGCGGCGATGCTGATGTTGATGGCGTCGAGAGCGTGGGCATGGCAAGCGTGCCTGGCAGTCGTCCGATCACGCCTGGAGGTATTAGCCAGGCGAACGGTCTACAGATCACGAGCGCATACACACCAAAGTCGCACCCAGAAGGTATGGGGTCCGACTTCTTCGTTGGAAGTGTATAAGACGCTGTCTTGGGTGCACTCGGAAGGGATCATCTCCTCTGGGCGGCAGGACTCTCGCGGTTGTAATGATCCGGTGAACGGTTGCACGAGGTTGTCAAAAGCATTGTTTCGATTGGAGTAATGATACAAGTAATTCGAGGTCCCCAAACATGGCTGAGACCGAAGTCAGCGACTCGAAACCCCATCACGTGTGTGTCAATAATAGGATAGACTCTCTTATTAGTCCTTCAGTCGGATTGGCGGAAATGATTCGCACCTTACGTTCTGCATATACTCATGGGTTCATGTGCATCCCAAGTGCAAGTAGAGAATCGTGAGAGTGCAGCAAGGAGATCTCGGAAGGACGGACCGAGCTCCGACGCGTCCCTTCGCGTCAACAAAGACCAGCCCACATCACTTCGATATTCACTTCCATCCCATCATAGCTCGATTTCACTGGTATACAGCACGTGCATCTTATACAGCATTCTATACTACAGCTTCTCGTCACCGACTATGAGCTTGTCACGAGAGCCTTACCGCGCGGTAAAGCCGTCGCGCATTCTTCCTGGATCGATACATCCAATATGCCGTTTCCCTTCGCGGACATCTGCACCCTCCTCACGAGACTGGAGAACATAGATGCACATGGACCACTTCATCTACCCGGTGCGCGCAAAGCCAAGGTCAAGGAAGTCACTGAGTCGTGGTTCAAGTCGCACCAGTCAGCGATTGCCAAGCTTGATGTGAATGGCGCTGCAGCGCTGCTCTCTGCCCTACTGCCAGAACGACGGACGGATCGAGTCTATGGCATCCAGGCATCTGGTCTCTGCCGGATCCTGTGCCGCGGTTTGCACTTGCAAGCCGGACGCGTGAAGGACTTGCGAGCCTACGCGCAGCCTGGACACGGAGACCTTGGACTATGTCTCGAGCGAGTGCTGAGGCATGGAGATGGACCGCCAGCGCACCCGATTGTCACGTTGGAGGAGGTCGATGATTTCCTTATCACCCTGGCTGGGGGTTGCCGCTTTTCTGATCCAAATATTCAGCAGGTGCCGGCAGGTTCTTCGGAGGCGAGGGATCAGCTACTCGCACGTCTAGTTCTCCGACTGGAGCCAGTCCACGCGAAGTGGCTGGTGAGACTGGTCATGAAGGACTTGTCACCTGTCAAGGTAGACGAAGGTCTAGTGCTACGTTCGTTTCACTTCTTACTTCCAGATTTGCTCCGCTTCCAGCATAATTTCAATTCAGCAATTTCTTTGCTTCGCGGACCGCTGGTGGAGTATCCAGAGCGGCCGGATCCAAGGTCTCAGCGACTGCTACGGCAGCAGGCGACATCGCTGATCAGGCCGTGTGTGGGCGTCAAGGTTGGACGACCGAACTTCCACAAGGCGCGTAGCATGCAGCACTGCATCAATCTTCTGGGTCAGCAACAGTGGGTCCTCGAGCGTAAGTACGATGGTGAGTACTGCGAGATTCACATCGACATGTCACTGTCCCGGGACCCTACTCGATGCATCAAAATATTCTCGAAGAGCGGCAAAGACTCGACTGCGGATCGCAAAGGTATTCACGGCACTCTTGTCAAATGCCTTGGCCTCGGTCAAGCTCATTGCAAGATCAAGCGGCAGGCAATCCTGCTCGGCGAGCTCGTCGTCTGGGCAGATAGCGAGAAGCGAGCGATGACATTTGAGAAGATACGAAAGCACGTCACGCGATCCGGCGTCTCTCTCGGTACGAATCTTGACTCTCAAAAGCATGAGGACGAGCATTTGGCGATTGTATTCTTTGATCTCTTGCTTCTGGACGGTGAGGTCGTGATGACGAAGCCCATAGATGAGCGGAGATCGTGGCTTCGCGAGGTCTATAAGAAAATCAAAGGCAGAGCTTTCAGCGCAGAGTGGAAGAAGGTCGATTTCAGCAAAGCTGAGCCTGCTCAGAGACACCTGCTACACCAATTCGCCGCGTCTATCGCCGAGCGCTGCGAAGGACTGGTCCTGAAACCTTGCGGTGTGCCGTACTTCTCGCTCAATCGCGATGATGAGGGCTTCACTGGGGGGTTCGTGAAGCTGAAGAAGGACTACATTGCAGATCTTGGAGACGAAGCGGACTTTGCTGTTATTGGTGCTACTTACAATGCCCAGCATGCACTGAAAAGCGGACTGCAGCAGATCAAGTGGAGTGACTTCCATCTTGGAGCACTGCTGAACAAGGCCGATGTGCTACGCTACGAAGCCAAACCGAAGTTCAAGATCATTGGCACAGTCAACAGTGATGGCTGGATCCCGAAGCCGGTTCTGCAGAGCGCAAACACTGTTGCTGAATTTTGTGCCATCGAGTATGGTCCTCAAACATCAGCATCTCACTTCGATCTCGAGACGCCACCATCATGCAAGATCGATCACATCTTTACAAATCCGCTCGTTTTCGAAGTCCTCGGTTCAGGTTTCGAGAAACCCTCGAACGCCGATTACTTGATGCTGAGGCACGCCCGGGTCAAGAAGCTACACCAAGACCGGTCGTGGAAGGACTGTGTCTCGTTCCGAGAACTGCAAGACCAAGCGCAAGCTACACGTGATGCTCCAGCTGACTCGGAGAGTCAAGAGACACGGCGATGGATCGAGAAGCTGGAGCGAAAGTGTCGGAAGAAGTTCGAACGTGAGAAGAACGCAACACCCAGATCGCGCACGACTGGGACGCCGTCGACGAGTCGATCGGTGTGCACTGCCAAGTCGGTCATTAGTGTGACAAAGGCCACTGCGAAGGTACTCGGAGAACAGCCTGCTCGGCGGCCTATGTCGGACGTTAGTGGCAATCGACAGCAGGCACTCGTGCTCGTAGCCGCAGATATCGCAGAAGAAGCACCAGATGGCTCGACACTGGTTGCGCAATCGCCATCTCCGGACAAGAAGCGACGGCACGAAGATGCTAGGCACACGCCGTGTCCACCAGCCAAGCGACCTTGCAGTAGTCCTAAGATCCGCCGATCGGTACACTCACGCGAGACCTCTGCAGGCCCGGCACTTACTTATGCTCCCAAGGAGAGTGCAACTCAGATGAAGACGGCTGAAGCCACTCAGACATCGATTCTTGCGGCTTTGCCGGGCAGGCTTTCAAGCCTGTTCAGACAGCCTGTCCAGGACGTGGCCACACAAGCCCAGCCATCTGCCGGACACGGTCCTACCAACTGCGAGACCGCTTCGTGCCACTTCTCGGAAGCAGTGGTCTACCTGGCGCCTTGCATCGCGAAGACACCATACATCACATCCACTCTCCTGAGCCAGCACTCGGCTATCCTGACCTGCGCACCGAGCCACTGGGCACGCCAGATACACGCCCACGCCTCGTTGACCGATACTGTCTCCGAGAGCCAATCTTACCCTGGCTGCCGCAAGATCGTGCTCGTTGAAGCGAGACGGGTTGACGCCATGCATGAGGTCGTTTTGGACATAGAAGCGCTGGGCCTGAAGGAGAGAGTCGAAGTCTGGGATTGGAGAGTGTTGGAGCGCATGGAGCGGCATGGCAAGTTGGACGAGCATTGTTGGTGGGCTCACTTTGTGGGCGCGTTGATATGGGATGGGGAGAGCGATGGTGCTGAATTTGTGTGGAGCAAGAGGGGTGGATGATTGTGATATCCCTGTGAGCGTTTTGTGTACGAGCTGTGATCATATTGATCCGACACAGCTGCTGCTCCTTCCACCAGAGTTTGCCCTGTCCTGATTTTCCTTCGAGTGCTTCATGCTGTGGGCGCTGGCCTGTCTTCACCGCTGAGCGACGGCTGACCCATGCGACCTGGACGCGGAGACGGCGTCAGGAGGCCCGATCATTCCTGCGGTGCATGTCATCAGGCTGTAGCTTCATTAGCCGTGCCGGAAACGGTGTGAACCATTTCAGGTCTCGATGTTCTCCGGTCGGTCTTTCACCCTGGTCTCCAGCCCAGCGGATCCACGCCCGGCGTCCTCTTTCCACTACCTTCAGCATCATCCTCAGCACTTCTCTTTCCCTTTCCCTTTCCCTTTCCCCTCAATTCCTCAGCCTGCGCGAACATCTTCATAGTGTGCTCCCACACCACCGGTCCCAGATTCTCATCCCGATACCGCTTGAGCACCTTCTCGTCGCCCGTGGACTTACTGTTCCAGTCGAGCAAGTACGCCCCGCTGCCCTCCGTGCCATCGGAGCCCTTCATGATCCCGAATTCCTTCTGTGCCGGAACCCCAGGCCGAAGTTTTGTCGATGGATTCTCCCGCCATTCGGCAGGCGGGAAGGACTGCGAGGTCAGTTGATAGAAGTGTCGTTCGCCACTCTCCTGCACGTTGAGGATCCAGGGTGACATCACGGAGTACATGACCTTCACTGCCAGTCTCGCTGGCCCAGTAAGCTCGTTCGCAATGCCTGTCTTGACGGTGCCGGGGTAAGAGTGCATGAAGGTCGTGCCCGGATACCGCTTAGCGAGCTCCTCGACCATGAAGTCGGACATCACAGTGCAATGTGCAAGTGCAGTGTGCAAGCCAAAGTTCTTCTTCAAGTCCAGATCTTGCACGTTGACCTTGCCTTCGCTGCCGGCTGCCAAAATGGTGTTGACGCGACTTAGCTCTCCTGCTTCCGCGGCTGCGGTCAAGCAGGGCATGAGGTTCAGGGTAAACCGAATACGCGAGTAGTAGTTTGTGCACATCTTACGATCCAGGCCTTCGTCCGTTTCGGTACGACCGGAGAGTGTCATGTAGCCGGCTGTAAGGAAGAGGGCGTTGATCTTGGGTTCCTTCTCACGGAGCTCAGCGCAGACTGTGTCGACGTTCTCGAGGCGGGAGACATCGCGGGCAATGAAGAAGCATTGGCCGGAGGGATTGATCTCGGACAACTTCGAGATGATCTCATCTGCCTTGTCTTTACTCCTAGTTTTCTCAGTCAGCACCATGTCCCTGTCACGTAGTCCGAGCTAGATTGATCAGCCTTACCTGCCAATGATGTAGGCTCGTGGTCGGACTGTCCGCTGGAACACTTCCTTCAGCGTTGCCTCGCCGATACCTCCCGTGGCCCCGACATAGACACCAACGAAGTCCCGTATCAGCTCGCCCTGTGCATTGCTCGCGCGAACGGCTTCGAGGTTGACCATTGATTTCAGCAGAGTAAAAATGGCCGTGACGAATTACCTAGCGTCAAAGCCTCAAAGGCAGACCCGAATGTATCGGGCTGCCAGATCTACTGTGAGTGAGACAAAGTTCCAAATCCTTGATGGAACATGAAGGGTATTCAGCGAGAGATGCATCTTACAGCAAGCCAAAGTGACAAGGTCCAGATGTGTGGCTCAAACCTTAGATTCCATCACCCTTCGACGAGCTTCGACAGGGAGAAGCCAGGCACCATAGTGACCCGACGCAACGACGATGAGAAGACAGATCACATCAACCATCCATCGACCACGCTCGTCTTTTAGGTCTGCCTCGACAACGCCTCCCCATTGCCGGTGTCGAACAGAGCAAATGCCATGGTCCGGAAGCCACCCTCGGAGCCAACTCCACGATCCATGTTGCCCGCCTCCGCGTGCATGAGGCTGCCTAGCAAATGTGCGTGGCTAGTGGCATCGGTACCGCACGACAACAGCTGCGATATGAGCGCTTCACAAGATCTTCGGAGGTGCATGAGACGTGTAGCGTGTTTGCGCAGATCGAAGCGACGTTGTGATCAACGCCACGATCGACGCCACGGCTTCGGATACGCATAAGAAAGACGACAGTAAAAGGAGGATTTCCAATAGCCAAAGATTGCCTGCATCTATGAAGGCTATACTTCTAGTCTTGGACAATGACACTCTCCGCCCAACCCCAATACCTGTGCGATGCCGTCCACATCCCCCTTTCCCCATCTAAGCGCTGAACTCCTCCCTCTTCCCCGGCATCATAGCCCCATCAGACGCAGGGCACCCAGGCAACAACTTCCCAATATCCGCCAACCAAGCCGCCGAGTTGAACTCAGCGTAAATCTTCTTAATAAGCCATCCATACTTGGTATCCTTACACTTCCTCGTCTCAAGAATACTCACACCCCCAACAACCTGCGGCTTCAACCCCACGCTCCACCTCACAGTAATAACATCGCAGGTGAACCACACATCCTCGATTTTAAACGGCACGCTTGGCTGGCCAGCGGACTCAGTCTGGAATTGCTGCTTCGTGGCGAAGGCTGTGGCGGTGAGGTTGAAGGGTGCGAGGCAGCCGCCGTTCTTGAGGGACTGAATGGAGCCGCTGTAGTCGGTGAAGTCCTCCGCGAACAGCGCGTTGGCGACGTCGTTGTTGTAGGTTTGAATGATGCCGCCGAAGGTCTGAGCGATTTCGTTGGCTTTGGAGGAGGTGAGGCAGTGCTTGTTGTGGTGGCCGGGCCAGGAGACGACGCCGCTGAGAGCCGCGGTGGCGTTGGCGAGGGTTGGGAAGTGCATGCTTGCGGTGTTGACCTTGTAATTGGGCTGAGGGAAAGCTGTGAAGTTCGGGCGCGGTCTTCTTGGTGGTTTGAGCGAGGAAGAAGGAACAAAAGAGACTTGTGACGGAGGCAGAGATGCTGGGTATTGTAGTCGCTTGACATTCGTTTCATGATCTTTGTGTTGCTTCCAATGGCTGTCTTGGCGAGCCATTGGAGACTTGCGATATGTGCTGACCGTATGATTTGACCAATAGGTACGCTGCGCAGCTTTGAGGGGTTACAAAGTCTCTCCTCACCACAGCTTCGGTTTCCGATGAGAGCCGGCAAACATATGCGGATTCGATCGGAGTTTCCGGACTCGTCTTGGCTATGAAGTGGCCGAGACAGCGCGGCGAGTGTCGTTTCGGTCAATGGTACAGATTTTGGGGTTTTCGGCATGCCGACAGGCGACGCATCGGAAATGTGTAGACCTATGAATTGTCGGTGAAAGATGCGACGTTACAAACACTGCCGTGATGCTATGTTTGGAACCCGACATTCCGTTTAGGTAATTTCATTCACTCTTCATCCTAATCTTCCAGTGACCCAGGTCCAATAGACGGCGCGCCTCCACCAGATCGTTCCGTATTTGAACCCGCCTCTGGCTTTGCAGGTGTCGTCTTCGTCGTTGTCTCGCCCGCCGGCTTCAGCGTAGATGTCGTTGGCCGGCTCGGCCGATCGAATGGGTAAGAGCCATTGTCATCTCGTCTAGAAGCTTGACCCGGTCGAGCGGCATTCGGCCGTGGCGCGAATGGAGTCGAACGAGGACTAGGTCTCGACGCAGCAGCGAATCTTGAGCCACCACCAGTCCCAGCACTAGACCTCGCAGCTCCGTAAGGGCGAGCCCCAGGCGTCGCCCTGGCTCCAAACGCCGGCCGCGCTCCAGTACTCGGCCCTCGAGCTCCTCCAGTCCTCCCACCCGCAGCACCACCCGCAGCACCTCCCGGCCCACCAGGTCTCCTCCCCTGCCCCGCCGTCCGTGTCGTCCTCGCCTCCGCCCTCTTCGCCGCCTCCCTCTGCACAGCCATCCCCTCATCATAGATAAACGCACTAACCTCCACTCGTCCACCAAAGTCCTTCACAGTGCCTCCACTAACATACATCTTCTCGGTACCCTTCTTCCTCGCCTGAATCGCTGTCCGTGAGCTCGGCTTCTCACCTGCTCTTTGTAATGCCACGTAAGCGGTGAGAAGTTTGTCCGTGACTTGTGAGGCTGTGGGAAGGTTTCGAGTGGCAGCGCGGTTGAAGGTGTAGGTAGAAGTCCGCCATTCTTGGGCTCCGAGGGGAGTTGCGGCGAACTTGATTCCGAGACGACGGGTGATGTTGGCGTGGGAGAGGTTCAGCTCGCGGGGAGGAGCGCCATTGAGGCGGGCGAGGGAGCCGTGAGAGATCTTGAGGCGAGCGCTGTGGGGGAGTTCGGAGGAGGTGCCTGGGGGTGGGCCGGAGGGGGTGGTGGGGGTGAGACTCATTGAAAGGTTGCGGCGTGCGACTCGCGAGGGGTGAACATGTAGCATTGTGCGTGAGCGCACACAAGAGCAGGCCGGAGTAGCCATTGTATCGCTACTTGCAACTTAATGGCGTGCATATCTTGTAGCCGTCTGAGGTGTCGAGATGATCGCCGCGGAGGAGAGCTCGACCCTGCATGGATTAATCAATATATCGATTGACACCCATCAATTCCAGCAGCACCACCGCACCTCCATCTACATACCATCTCCCATCCCCTCCCTCATCGCATCACCTCAACTCCCGCCCGTCCCACTCATCATGGCTGCCACCGCGCCCGCAACATACACCCGCACCGCCCGTCGCCTCGCCACCGACCTCCTCTCTCCCACCATAAAACAACCCTTCGAGTCCCTCCTCTCCCGCCTCTACGCCAAACCCGTAACCCTACATCTGACAAAACTCGCCCGGCCCCAACTAGACGCTGAGATCCTCGCAAACCTCGTAACGCAGAAACTCCGCGACCGCCGAAATACCCCGCGAAAAGTAATCCGAGATGCCGTATGGCGCGCTCAGCTGCCAGTGAGTCAAAGTCAGGTGCCGAGTCTGGCGTCGCATGCGAAAGCCGCAGAGACAGCATTGGCAAGGGATCCGAGTCGAGCTACGTTGGGACGGCAACGGGCTAGTTTGAGTAGTGTAGTGGCGGGGTTGCGGTTGAAGCAGGTGAGCAGTGTGTATGTCAGTGCTGCGGGGCGATTGGGAAAGCGTATGACTGCCAATCGGGCGCAGGAGAAGGTCGCGCGGAAGGGACTGACGAGTAAGGGACCGGGGTTCATGGTCAGAGGAGTGGGCAAGGCGCACACGAGGGTGGCGTTGAAGGCTGGGAAGCGGAGGGTGGGTGCGTTTGGGATTAGGGTTGCGATTGGGCATTCGTGAGGGACGTGTTGACGGGACATTGATGACGATTGCGGCGATGGATCTAGTAGGCAGCGTCGCGAGCGTGCGATAGATTGGAGATCTCACTTCGACGACGAAGCTCGGCCTGCGGGAAGCGAATGGAAACGCCTGCTCAACGGCCAACATGTCGCGTCGACGACTGTGCACAGAGCTGGTGATGCTGCAACGCCAGATTGGCTCATAGACCGACTCTGAGCTTGCTCCGTAACGTACACCGCTGGAGCGAGCGGCGGGAGAGTTAAAGGACAAGATGAGCTACGCTCCAATCGAAGCGTTTGATGTATGCATCGAGCCGCGATTTGGGACAGCCAGCCGGTCACGAAGCAGCGGAAAACGATGCAAGGTGATGGAGACATATCTGTAAATATTGTACAACGCGTTCATACCGCAAGACGGTCACAGCGACGAAATAAGATGTCCATGATGCTCTGAACCACTAGATCTCTACAAATTCACAAATGTTGAAACTCAAAGTCCCTCCTAGCGATCTGCGCATGTGCTTAATCTGCAAGCAGCGCTCCCAGCAATTTACCCAAGGCTGGACTTGCGACTTATGGCTCCGTCCACCATCCCTTCATCAAATCCACCGACCTGTCCTTCTCCGCAAGAGGACTAAGCGGACGCGTAGCCGTGCGAGCCCGCATTGCAGGCTCTCGTATGAAAGTCACTGGGGCCGCTGTCGTTGGCGGCAGCGGTAGCATGCCTAGTCCCGGTATCGAAGTCCAAGGCTCGGCCATCCCTGTAGACTGCTCGGAGCGATCCGTAGGCAGGGCTGGGGAATCAACATCGTCGACTACAAGTGCGCGGCCCCGGTCGATGTACTGGTGGCGAAAGGACTTCGGCCCATTGAATGGGTTCCGCTCACCACCAGCGGCAGACTCCGCGCTCTTCGAGTCAAGATGCTGTGGGCGCCAGAATGTCCAGTCCGGCCCAGCGAACTGTGCCATAGTGCTAGGCTTACGGCACTCCTCGTGGCCGTCACCCGTCATGAAGTCATCGTCCGCCCACTCAGGCCAGCATTCGCCCTTCTCGGCATCATCAATCGCTTTAGGTGCAGTTACAGCATCCCTCCGCTGCGGATCCCACGACCCCGGCCTGCGCCCGGTACTCAGACTCCTCTTCCGCACTGCCTCGAAGGAGTCCTCGCTGTCTTGGCGCTGCGGTCTTGAAGCAGCACTTGCGCGTGCTAGAGCGGTGGACACGCCGAGATCTTCAATTGATTGCTAAGGGGTCTTGGACGCAGACGTACAGTCCCATGTTCTCGGCTTGCGGCTTGTGCCAGAGAGACTGGAGCGAGCTGCGTCGAAGAAATCTTCGCTGTCTTGACGTTGTGGTTGGGTGGCGTTGATACTCCGGATCAGAGACGTGAAGATGTCGGGCTCCTCCGCTGGATGCTGGGGAAGACTGGGTTCGGTTCTGCACGAAACGTTGGCAGTAGAAAGGCGTGACGAGCTCATCCTTGCCGCTTCGAAGAATTCCTCGCTGTGCTGCCGCTGCGGGCGCTTGGCGTTGATATTCCGGCCGTAGCCACGCTGATCAGCTGTACTTTGAGGCGTACCACACTCGCCACTGTGAGAGTCCTCGAGGCTAGAAAGACGCAGGCTGAGCTTCAGGATTGCGGCTTCGAGCATTTTCACGCGCACTGCGAGCTCGGGCTCAGCACACGTAAGGGCGACGCGTGGACTGCTCCCCGACGAAGAGGTAGAGGGCGTGACGATGGAATCGTAGATGTGGGAAGGGAGGTCCCAGCTGGAGGTTGAGGACCGAAGTGTCGTGATGGATTCATCCATTTCGGTGGCTATGGTCTTCGAAGTGTCCTGCATTTCTTTACGAGCTGCCATGGTGTTCCCAGCTATGTACGATATGCAATTGGAGATTTTGGACGAGGCTTTGATAATTGAAGAGGTGTGAGAGGATGTGGAGGGGAGGTGGGAGGATTTGATGAAAAGGAGATATGAAAGATGACTTAGACTTGCTGGCAGCGGTGCATGAGATGCTGTTCGCGATCAGCGCTGTCGTCTCACCGAGTTTGCTGCCCGCGATGCCAGATGGTGAAGGGCGACCTTCCTGGTACATGAATGTAATGACCTCCGATCGACCTCCATCTTCCTGTGCGCGGTGTGATCGATAGACCATAGATCCAGCGGAAGGTCCGCTGTTGGGATAGATTCGTGGCGTCCGCTCCAATCATACAGCGCTCGTAGAGTACAGAAGGGTATCATATGCAGCAACTCACACTCATGTAACCGTACCTGCGCTCCCAAATACGCTTCCCGTGCCCCAGCCACTGCCGGTGGGGCTTGCCTTGCCACTTGCCATGCCAGCAGGGCTCCCTCTTCCTTTCTGGTAGAGCCACTTGCTGTTCAGTCCCACGCTCGCCCTGCCACTCTTTCCCAGCCCGCTCGGACTGCCGCTCCCTCGCTCGTAGGCGTCTGGGTGTCTGCTCGGGGAGTCAAAGCCGAAGCTGCTTCGTCGCAGTAGATCATTCGCGCTGGAGCTGCTCTGTATTCGGTCGGGAAGTGGAGAGTACGGGCTGCCACTCCCGCTTCGTTGACGTTGCAAGCCTGACGGACTAGCACTGGAGCTCTGAGATGGCAGAAAGCTCTCCAACGGACTGCCGTAGCCGCCACTGTGTCTTCGCAGACTGCTGTCAAGTGGGCTCCCACGCCCACTCAGGGGACCACCTCTAGCTTGAGCGCGCATCGAGTCATTGAGCGACGGGCTATTGCTGCGGCTGTAGCGTGGTGGCGTGACATACTGGGCTTCCTCCTGCGGCGTTGCGGGTCGTGAGAGTGGTGGCAGGCCGAGGGCATGCCGTTGAGGAGCCGAGAGGGGGATATCTTCGCATGTGTCTGGGGCGCGCCACAGAGGCCGGGCGCTGAAGGCTAGTGCAGCAATCAACAGAACGCGGAGAGCAAGGAGGGCGCAGCTTGTAGTAGACGATCTGACAACTGCAGGGGACGAAACGCTGGGACACGGTCAGCGATCCTGCCTCACATGAGATTGGTGTGAAAACGTACAGATTGAGTGCTGGCTTCACCGCCATTGTCAACACCAACCCTGCCACGGTGACAAGTATTGCCCTCACACTATCAGCATCGAAGTGGTTCGCAAGCTGCCTCTTCACAACCTCCTCCATGCGCGGGTGCTGCCATTTGCCGGGCGTCGACTGCGAGGGCGTGAGCTGCGTCGCGGGGGACGACGCAGGTATGGCGGTGACCTGAGACGTATTGGGTGTGAGGAGTATCGAGGGAAGACGCGTGCTGGGCGTCGTGACGGGCGTGCGAGCTGCTGGCGATTGGGATGTCTGATGGGCTACCGTGTTTGGCGTACTGGGTTGCGCCGCTGGGCGTATGAGCGCTGTGGAGGACATGTCGGAGGAAATGCGCTTGCTGTGAGGTTTGCTGTGGGGTTAGTAGTGTTAGTCTGCGCCCTTCTGTTGACCTAGTATCACTCCATGGTCCGATTTGATTGCAGGAAGTAGCTGCCCTGCGTGAAGTTCATCTGTTGATTCCCAGAACTCTAATCAATTTAAGCTCACCTCGGCTGACGCAGCCTTCGAGGACCCCCCACTACCTCTCCCAATCTCACCTCCGCTGTGTTGGCGAATAGTGACTATCATACTGCGACAATGCCTCTAATACTGGAGCGGTTGGACCAGCAGATCTCTGAAGCTTTTTCGCAGTGGAACCTCCTCACCACTCTCCTTGCCTTAGCTATCGCGGGCTTCATCGCCTACCCCTTCCTCTTCTCGGAAGAGCCAGATACCCACCCACTACTATTGGCTCGACAATCGGTTGCTTCCCCAGTGCGGAGGAAGAGCGAGAGTGCCGTCTACCGTGCGCCAGAGATCCCACATGGCTACCCGCTCAAGTCTGGCCTGAATGTACGAGATGAGGGAGAGCCAAAGTGGAAGAGTGGACGAGATGGGGATCTACGCGACATTTGGCGGGAGGTGATGAGGGGAGGGAAGACTGACGCTGATGGAAAGGAGGTACCTGCTGGACTTATCATGAGTGTGTTCGGCAAGGATGAGCCTGAGGAACATGATTTGGAGCAGCTGAACTGGCAGATTGATGTCATGGGTCGATGGCTGAGTGGAAGGAAAGGAGCTTGTAAGAGGGTTGCGACATATCTGCCAAATAGTGTGGAGTATTTGATTGCAATCTTTGGTGCGTCCCCTTCATCGAGCTAGGTCTCACGGCTACACTGACAGCTTCATCTAGCGTGCGCATTCTGGGGTGACGAGACGACGCCGATCCTACTACCATTCAATCTGCCGCATGCTAAAGTATACGAGCTACTTCGCGAGACCAAGGCTGATACCGTCATCGCTGCTGCTGGATCCCTACCACTCGAGGAGCTATCTACGCAACTAAGAGGCAGCGTTCACACAGTCATCGAGGTTGTCGAAGCAACTAGTCAGCACATGGACTGGGGAGGCACGCCCAAAGCTGTGCAGGGCAAGCTGACAGTCGAGGCCTGGCATGTTATCCTCCGGGACCAAGGCGAATGGGAGAAGGTGGAGCTCCCAAAGTACTCGAAAACTGACCCCAAGAAGAGCGTCGTCGCGGTATACCAGCCAAGCGACGCGATGAAAGATGCCACAATCACGACCTTTACGAGCGCGAACATCATCGCTGGTGTCGCCGGTCTTCTGAACTCTCTACCTCTCCGTCAACGCCTCAGCCCTGCCGATCTCGTCCTCCCGGCTGACAGCTTCAACTCAAGCTATACCCTATGCTGGACTCTCGCTGCGCTCTACACGCACACCTCTCTCGCCATTACTTCAGTCGCAGGATCAGGTGTCGAATTCGCCACCGTGTCGCGATCTGTTAGCCCTACCGTGGTCATCTCGAGCGCCGCCACGCTCGCAGGCCTGCACGAGAAGGAGACCTCAGGTATCACGTCGAAGGTGCAGAAATTCGGCTTGTTCTCGCAAGAACAAACACTAGCTGCCGGACGAATGCCAGTCGACACTTACTTGTGGAAATTCCTGGCTCCTTCGGCATCCAATACCGCACCAGGAAAGCTGCGGCTGATTCTGACATCCAGTCTCCTGGCTAGGAACGGAAAGCTAGAGGCTCCCGTCCTGACATCGACCATGCTCTCCGATCTGAGGATCTTCACACGCTCGAGGATCGTGTACGCTTTGACTTCGCCAAAGGTAGCGGGCATGATCACTGCTAGCAATGTTTTCGATTACCGGAGAACCGATGGCGAGGGTGCTGCGAAGATGGGATCGCCGGTAGGGTGTCTGGAGATCAAGCTCGCGGGTTCTTCGGACACTGAAGTCGGCCAGGCTGAGCCGACTGGCGAGCTGGTGGTTACTGGACCCAGTGTTGTGGGCGGCGAGGTAAGGACGGGCGGTCGATGTACGATAGGGAGTGATGGGTGTTTGAGCGTTGTGTAAATGATGCACGCACAGATGCTGGTGCAAACCGGCGTCTACGACCATCTCCCGCATCCACTGCACGAATCCACGATTCATGAGCATCGGAACGCAGACTGTGACTAACATGCCCCATGACTGCGTTGATCGCGGGCAGCAAACCTCGCGCGGTACATGGCGCTCAGCGAAGAACCATAGGGACTGCAGCGGTCCAGCGTAAGTCCTTCTTCTGGTTTCTGATCAGTATACTACACCACTACATCTCCACAACCCCTACCCTACCATCGACACTCCTCCGATTCCATCAAAACTCCCCTACCGAATCACCATGTCATCATCCACTCCCACGCCATCTGCGGCTAGCACTCCTTCGCGCACAAGCACTCACAAAGACAAACTCGCCAAGCCCGCTACCATGGTGCACCAGGCCGCCTCTACTTCGGATCTGCCATCGGCCGGCTCAATGCCCATCAAGTCTCCAGCTGAGACATCGGATACTCCCATCCCATCTGTCACCGAGACATCAATCAGCGATCTCGTCACTCGCCTCAAGGCACTCGAAACCTCAATCGAAAACGTCGAGATCTCTGCCCATCAGCGCATTGACAACATACGTGTGAACGTCCACGAGAGACCTGGGTCTAAGTACGCACGAGTTCGCAGCATGACTGAGGCCACCAAAGCGACTACGCCATCGACTCGCATCGCAACACCCGCTCAGGCGTCCGACCAACTTCTTCCCTCGGAGACAGAGACGACCGTCGAACAGCTCACGACTCGCATGAACGCTCTCGAAGTCATGATCGAGAACGTTGAGATCTCGCTGCATTCGAGGATCAGTGGGCTTGGCGTGAAGCTCGACACGCCTTTTGGCTTCCTTTATGCACAGGGCGAAGGTAGTTACCCAACGTCGAGGGCTGGCACGCCAGAGAATGTGAAGGGCAAGTGGGAGATCCCCGCACCTTGGGATACCGAAGACACGAAAAAGCACGAGGCCAAGTGGGACCAAGGCGACGGAGCCGGACTCATCGACATGAATGCGGACATGTCGCAATACGAATTGGACCTGGACATCGACTATGATGAGTATATGCACGGACTTGTGGCTTCAGACGAGCAGCAGCGAGGGCTTGAGCACGTTCTCGCCGACACATCTGGATTCGATCCCCTGTTATACTTTCCCGCTCAATCTAGCAGCAATGCCGAGCTGTTTGGCCGGCGGTCACCCTCGCCATTCTTATCTGCGGTCTCCGTTGAGGACGCGTATGATGCAGCCGGAAACGCGCTCGTACCCGACGACGCGGTCCTGCAATCCCTCAGCGACGGCCTTGTGGACATACAGCTCTTGGCCAGCATTCCGCATCCTCTGGGCATACCGACGCCACTCGTTGACCTGGGCACGCTGCCGCTGCCGCCATCGACTGCGGAGGCGCTGCTCTCATTTGCTGATCCGGCTGCGTTGGCGGAGGTTGTGGAGCCATTGAGAGTGAGCGAGACCCCGCATAGGCCCGGGGCTGCGGAAGAGGAGAGGAGGCTGAACGAAATGGCAGCTGGGGCGTACTTCACTGGGTGCTGATCTCCACACGGATAGCGAGAAGCGACACAAAAAGATGTATGGAATCGGGAAGCCGAGTGCTTAGGCATCGTTGGCTGACGGGATATGGAGTCTGATTGCACCTTCGCTGGTAGTCTGCTACGCATAGTAGATGTGATTTATCGTCAGCGTTGACCATTCTCTCTAGATTCCCCACGACTTGGTCATCGATCACGGCTAGGTAGGCTTGACTCCTCCGAGCCGGCTTGCTCTTCACTGACATGATCATCGGCAGCAAGCATTTCACTAAGGATGACAGTCTTTACCGTCGATCCCCTCCAGGCACTGTCGCCCCTCTGCCGAGTGTCCTCTCAACATAGTTCCATAATGTTCTTTTACTACATTCCCTCGACCTCTGCACTTCTCTTCTTCCATCTCCTCGAATTCATCAGCCTTATCGACCGCACTGCTCGAGCCGGCAAGCTTATCACTCATACCATCGACGGACACCTTACGCCCTTCAGTGATACACCATACATCGAATTACGCAAGTAACGAGACAATTGTGAGTTCAAGCAGCAGCCTCCG
>KZ111140.1:2769995-2787546 GCA_002077045.2 Rachicladosporium sp. CCFEE 5018
CAAGCGGACGGTGAGGGCTCGCTGGCTTCGAAAGATTCAACTTTCAAGCGTTCGGCGGCAGACTTTGCGCTCTGGAAGGCTTCAAAGGAGGGCGAGCCGTTTTGGGAATCCTCCTGGGGCAGAGGGAGACCTGGCTGGCATATTGAGTGCTCGGCAATGGCGTCTGATGTGCTGGGTAAGCAGATTGACATACATTCTGGCGGCATCGACCTGGCATTTCCACATCACGACAATGAGCTGGCTCAGTCGGAGGCGTACTGGTGCGAGAAGGGCCACGTTGACCCGAAGAATCAGTGGGTGAACTACTTCATACACATGGGTCATCTGAGTATAGAGGGACAGAAGATGAGCAAATCACTGAAAAACTTCACCACGATCAGAGAGTCACTGGCGACGAAGGAGTTCACCTCGCGGAGGCTCCGGATCATCTTCCTGCAAGGAGCGTGGGGAAGCGGACTGGAAATTTCGAAGACTGTAAAGGAGACTGCTGCAAAGTGGGAGGAGTCGATTGAAAACTTCTTCCTAAACGTGAACGATCTCCCGGAGATGAAGGACTTATCTCTGGCATCGAATGGTACCAACGGAACTGCGTCATCTTCAGATGGAGCT
Source organism: Rachicladosporium sp. CCFEE 5018 (assembly GCA_002077045.2). Taxonomy (NCBI): domain Eukaryota; kingdom Fungi; phylum Ascomycota; class Dothideomycetes; order Cladosporiales; family Cladosporiaceae; genus Rachicladosporium; species Rachicladosporium sp. CCFEE 5018. Next base: position 2,770,605 of record KZ111140.1, read on the forward strand.
CTTCAGGAAGCACAGCAGGCATTCAGGAAGGCCTTACAAGACTCCTTCGACACACCAACAGCGATGCGAAGCATTGCGAACCTTGTCTCGACATACAACACAGAGGTGAACTCCGACAGACATGTACCAGCTGCCACATCACTCAGCATAGCCAGATGGGTGACCGAGATGGTGTACATGTTCGGGCTGGATGCAACGCCATTGCAGCCTGGACAGATCGGTTGGTCTGGAAGCAAGATCCCGGATGAAGGCAAGCCATTCGTCCGGGCACTCGCATCGTGGCGAGACACGGTGCGCGCACAGGCGAATGATGAGTCCTCCGATGCAAAATGGCCCGCGCTGGACGATATTCCAGGCGTCCAGAACCCTGATAACGCCTACGCCATTGCATACGCCGCTTTTAGCCAGCGAGTGAGCAAGTTGACAGAAGTCAGCGCAACTAAAGCCACCCGACTGAAAGAGAGCGACTACCTCCGCGACACAGTCCTCTGGGACCTAGACATCGGCCTCGAAGACCGCGACGGCCGGCCCTCTCTCGTACGGCCACTATCAGCGAGAGCACGGCGAGAGCGTGCCGAGGCCGAAGAGAAGGCCAATGCTAGAATCGCCGCGAAAGCTGCAAAGGAGAAGGAAGATCAGGAGAAGTTGGAGAAAGGCAAGCTCAGTCCACTTGAAATGTTCAAAACGGATGAGTACTCGGAGTGGGACGCTGAGGGTATGCCGACGAAGGATAAGGAGGGCAAGGAGGTCGCGAAGAGCGCGAGCAAGAAGTTGAGGAAACGATGGGAGGCGCAGAAGAAGGCTCATGAGGTGTGGTTGAAGAGTCAGGCGGCGTAGTATAGATCTCATCGCAACGGAAGCAATGCTTGAACCGATGTTCTTGTGGCACAACGCACGCACCATAATCTTACGCCACGTTACCAGACGCGACACGAAATTCGTGTCCACCGGTGCCGCGTAGTGTTGATGAAGATACTGCGAGCTTCGCATATGCCCTTGAGACCTCCACTCGGAACGAGATTCCTCCGCCCATGAGCAGTCTTGGCGCGTTGCCTTCCCAATTCGACTTCAACTGCGACGCGTTATGCCGCATGTCGTAAAGCAATGCAACGCGATGTAATATACACCGTACTACGTGCACGTATGGCAACTACATAACATCGGAGTGCAGTCGTAGGACATAGCACAAACTAAAGCTACCTAAGTACATCAATTTCACTGATCAGTCTTCATCCTATCCTGCCTTCCTCTCATTGCACTGCCTTTCTCGCATTCCTGCCAGCAGCCTACTGCTGACCAGCTCCCTTTCACGATGGTCTCTCTATCCTCCGCCGTCTCGTCGAACAAGGCTACCATTCAATCCCGAAGTCGACCTCTCGTCGTGGTGTACTGCTTCCCTTCCCCCTCGCTCGCACGGTCCAGTCTTTCTGACACCTCTCACGCAGTATCGCTGGCGCAACTTCGGGAATCGGCCGAGCAACGCTCCTCTCCCTCTGTCGGACCCATAGCTCCAGCGGATCAGGCCTTCGCGTCTACATTCCCGCTCGCTCGAAGAGCAAGGCCGAGCAACTAATAGCGGAATGTCGCGCCGTCTGTCCTGGAGGAGACTTTCGCTTCGTCGAAGTCGCAGACCTCTCGCTACTGCGTGATGTAGATGCCGCTTGCCAGAGCATCGTAGCCCAGGAGCGAGCATTAGCGGGCGAGCACGCGAGACTGGACGTCTTGATCATGACGCAGGGAGTTGTGGACTTCGGGGTCCGGAAAGGTCAGTGTTCACCTCTCGCTTGCATGCGATCCCTCGCATGGCTGTCGCGAGCAAACCTGACACTGCGATCGTGCAGACACGAAAGAAGGTCTCGACGCCTCTCAGTCTCTGCTTCTTTTCTCCCGCCTCCGCTTCATCCACTCGCTCTCGCCGCTCTTCCCTCCCTTAGCCACCACCTCACCCGCCTCACTTGAATCAGCGACCCGCATCGTCTCCGTCTACGCAGCTGGCTACGAGACCGCGTCTGGGACGTTCTACCCCCAAGACCTGAGCCTGCGACAGCCAGGCCATTACAGCTTCACCAATAGTCGCGCCTCGGCGGTGCACATGAAGACGCTGCTGTTCGAGTACCTCGCGCAGAAGCAGTACGAAAGCAGGGTAAGCTGCGTCCATGTAGATCCAGGAATGGTGATAACGCCATCCTACACTTCAAAGACGAACCGTGAGTCTCTCCTTGCATCTGATAGTAATTCGTATCGGGAAGTGCGCTAATGGGGGCTCCTAGCATTGTGGTTCAAAATCATCTACTTCTTCGCTGCGCCGTTTCTCAAACTCTTCATCGCGACCTCCGAGGAGGAGATCGGACATCGAATCGTGTATATTGCTACCTCAGGACGGTATGCCGCGAAGCGTCAAGGAGATGAAGGAGAAATCGTAATGGGTACGGATGGCGTGAAAGGAAGCGGCGCGTATGCTTCGAGGAGCAATGGAGAGGTGTTTGATGTGAACAAGCACTACGAGAAGTTCCGGCGCGAAGGACTTGGTGAGAAGATCGTGGAGTATACTGAAGAAATGTGGAGAGAGGTCGGGGAAGGGAGGAAATTCACTGGGTGAAGTCGGCAGTAGAATGATGTGATGTTGTTCGCAGCTAGCCTGCGGGCGTCGGACGCCAGATCTATGCGTATCCCCAGAACTCTGCAACCGCTCCTACGCTCATATCAAAGCACCCACGACGGCATGATTGCGAAGCAACACGCGGGCGAGAGGAGCGAGCCTCACCCAGCAGATCCCCGCTGCCCTAGCCTCAGGTGCTCTCCAAGATGCAACGGTGCACCGTGCCACTATCACAGCTGTCCGTATAGAAGCACTTCCTACGTGACATGTGCTTGGAGAAGCTCTCTACTTCCCACCCTTACCAGTAGGTATCTGGAACGCCACAACCCCGTCCTTACCCGTCTTGTCGATCCGGAAGTAGCCTTTCCGGTCAAATTGCACGATATCGTCCTCCTTAAGGTCCACAACGTTGCAATCTGCAATCGCTTCGGTCTTAGTCTCCGTAACGTCATTCAGGCAATCTTCCAGCACATCATCCTCTTCCAGCTTGTCCTTGGTAATGAGGTAGTCAAAGTCGTACAGCGTGACTTTGACAAGATGCTGATCCGTGGAGAGCCAGGTGACTTTCTTGGAGGTCTTCTTGACGTCGCCAGCGAGATGCAGTTCGAGACCTAGACTCTCGACCTGGCCATCTGAGCCCTTCGAAATCTTCCGCACGTACGCATTTCCCCAGTTCATGAGCGTTATCTCCTCGTCTTGCGCGAAAGATGCCGCGTCAACCTGATCGAGGATCACGCTCTTGGAGAACACGACCTTCTTCTTACCCAGGTCAGCGTTCTTGGCATGCACCTCTCGCTGCTCCTCCTTTACGTCCTCAATGCCCGAAACAGTACATTGCACTCGCTTCTCGGCGACGACAGCCGTATACCTCGGTGCAACAGGATCGATATACTTCTTGTTCGTCGCCCAGAAACTCGCCCAGTCCTGCAGCGTGATGTTCTTGCTCGGGCCTTGCTTCAGAATGAATTCCTGCAACGCTGGCACAGTCATACCGCGTCGCCTCACACCGCGGACAGTGGGCATGCGCGGATCGTCCCAGCCCCAGACTTTGCCGGAGTCGACCAACTTTGTCAGCTTACGCTTGGAGAGGAAGGTCTTGATAAAGTCCATGCGGCTGAAGTTCCAGTTGTGCACTTTCCTCAAGCCGAGGGTAGTCAGGAACCACTGGTACTGCTCGTTTGCATCGTTGTACTCAGTCGTCCGCAGGGCATGCGTGATTCCCTCATGTGCATCCACGATCGGGCAAGCGAAGTCGTACGTGGGATACATCTTGAACTTCTCCCCTGTCCTGTGATGAGCCGTGGGATTACAGCGGTAGATGACTGGATCTCGCATTCGTCCATTGTCACTCGCCATGTCGATCTTCGCGCGAACATACCACTTCGTGCCCTCCTCAGTGCCTTTCTCCATCTCCTTGAACTTAGCAAGCGAAGTCTCAGCATCCGCGTTCCTGTGCTTCGACTCTACTCTGTCCATCCTCTCAGCGCGCAGCTGCTCCTGTGGCGTATCGTCCGCGTAAGCCTTGCCGGCTTTGATCAGGTCGATACACTTATCCCGCAGCAGATCGAAGTAGTTGGAAGTATACGTGACTTCGTCGGGCTTGATAGCCATGAGCTCCAGATCCTTGACAATGCTGTCCTGGAACTCCTCCTTCTCTTTACTCGGGTTCGTGTCGTCGAATCGTAGGATCATCTTGCCGCCAGGGTACTTCTTGTGTGCGAAGTAGTCGTTCAGTAGGGCAGCCTTCATATGCCCCACGTGCAGATATCCCGACGGTTCCGGGGGAAACCTCGTAATGATCCTCTGATCCGTGTCAGGGAGATTGATATCATAGCTACCTCCCTCGTCCTTCGCAGCAGCTCCATTCTCCTTGGACGACTCCTTCCCCCGCACAGGTATATCGAGGCTGGGGTGTGCGGTTTGTTCAATGAAATTGAACCAGCGAGCGAGGTTCGGCACCACTTTGCTCCCTTGTTTTATCAGTCCCACAGCAATCTTGTGCTTTCTCACAGCCTTCCACAACTCGATGTCATCCTCTGTTTGCGTGTAGCCCTTGATATAGGTACGCAGGGTAAGGTAAGAGTCCAGATCATGGATTGGAGCGGCTTCAGGCTTAGGAGCCCTGAGGGCAGACAGGAATCTCTCGGTCATGATCAAGAACCGCCTATGCTACTGTATGTCAAGTCGAAGAGGGAGAGAATCAACAGAGATGTGCAGGAGAGTGGCGCTTATCGTTGCACGCGATGTGTGACTCGTGTTTGACTCGGCCAAAATTCTGGTGGGGTCAGACGCCATCAAGGTGCTTCAGATCGACAGCTCTGTACGCCTCTCAAGAGACATTGAAGCTCTCCTATGCTCCTATATCTGCGCACCTGCGATGGTAGTGAGCCTGTCTCTCGGTGTTACCGAGAGAGTCCAGACTTTGCTTTTGTTCAGCATCTCGATCTCTTCTACATACGGGACTGTAGCGGGCGACTATTGCAGGTACATTTATCATGGCACAGGTGGTTCGATTATCTGGAGAAACCATGATTTCATGCGCACCATAGAACAGCTGTGGCGTTGTGTCAGTGCCTGGAGTCATTTCCTGAGCTGACATGCGCTTTGCTTATTTCTACGCTAGAAACGCTGCATATCATCGTAATGAATAGGCAGAGATAGCGAACACCCCCTCCGACTCAAATGCGCTGTTAAATGCTTCCCCCGCCCAACGCCATGCTTTCCTCAATGCACGCGCCTATGCCTTTACAAGCGTTTCCCACAACGCCTCCGGCTCCAAATACCCATGATGTATAATTTTCACCAACCAGTACTCCTTCCGCACCTGATCCAAGACTTTCGAACTCGGACTCCCCTTCCCATAAACGCCCCTCCACTCGCTCCAAATCCCAAACGCCTCCTCACACCAAGCCCTGAAACTGACTCCTTCAATGATAGTAGGCGTCACGATCTCCTTGCCCGTAAAGCAGCCCCATGTGACAGGATTCACGCTCTCCTCGTCGCTCGCAGCAGAGTCTCCGGCAGCATCGCTAGCGAAGTAAGTAATCCGCGGATCCTCGTCTAGTATCGGTTGCAGCCGCTTCCAGTCCTGAGCAGGCAGAAAGAACTCCACAAACGGTTTCTGGAAGACGAATCCGTTCCGCGGGCCCCAGCCAAAGATCGGATCTGTCGATCGCACGCCATTGACAGCAGGCTGCGATGCGACAGTCCACCAGCCTTTTTGCACGAGAGCTAGGAGCTGCGACTTTATCGTCAACGTCTCCGGACTCAGCCCCTCTTCACTCCATGGCACAGCATCGACTTCTCCTTCCAGATGCCGCCGGAAGATTTCGCTCAAATCCGCCGTCGAGCTCGGGTGGCCCCATAATCGCGTCGCTTCTGCGATACTGACATGCAGACTTACACCGTACCCGTCTATCTCGCCGTAAGCCGGTGATCTCGCATCACCCCATCGACCGTTCGGGAAGTCATCCCACGTCGCCTCACGACCTAGCGCCCCTTCGCCTTCCGAGATGGCCAGAGTGTTTGCGCGGGAGTTGATCTTGTCGCGCGGCACGCCAGCTTCGTCTTCCGGTGCTTCGAAAGCGGAAGTGCGCGTTGAGCTTGTACTCGAGGCGCGGGTACGGGAGACTACAACGCGGTTTCGAGGCGCGGAGTTGGCGGTGGAGGACTCGCGGCGAGTGCGAGTAGCATGTCCGTTTGTTGGAGGCGAAGTGCTTGACTCATCCTCTGCGATTGCGCCTTCGGGTGACGTGAAGCCATTCTTCTCGATGATTGTGGGTGTATATGGCGGTATGAGACTACTTCGCTCGAGGATATGCGCCACTGCTTTCTCCAGGTTGAGTGTGTAGAAGTGAAAGCCTCTGGGTCTCACATCTGGCCGTGCCTTGATCTTGTCCACAAACTCACTTAGTACGTCCACGCCAACCCTCTTGACTGCCTCATCGTCTGACTTCACCGCCTCGAATCTCTTAAGCACATTCAGTGGTATCTTCGCGTGGCTCAGCTTCGTCGTCCGTCTTAGGATCTGATAGCTCTGCACAGGCATCAACCCAGGGATGATAGGGATCTCTTTGAAGATCCCGCTCTCATGCTCTCGCAACGTGTTCTCGTACTTCAAGAAGGCATCCACATCATAGAACAGCTGCGTCATAATGAAGTCCGCTCCAGCACTCGTCTTCTCCACCAAATACGGTAGATCTAGCCCAACGCCTTGATGCTCAGGATGACTCGTGTCTGCATGTCCCTCAGGATACCCTGCAACCCCGACGCAGAAGTAATCACCATACGTCTTTTTGATGTAGCGAACGAGATCTACCGCCCACGTGAACTCCAAGTTACTATCGTCCTCATCCTCGCCCACCGCAGCGCCCTCAGCCCGGTACTCATCGCTTCTCGGCGGGTCGCCTCTGAGTGCTAATATGTTCCGCACGCCTAAAACCTTCGCTTGCTCCAATGCCTCGTCAATCAGCTTTCTCGACATATTCGTACATGTTAGATGCAGACATGTCGTCAAGCCCAGTGATCTCTGCGTTAGCTCGGCCAAAGCGAGTGACTTTGCTGATGTGCTCCCTCCAGCACCCCAAGTAACGTTCACAAACAACGGCCGTAGCGAGTGCGCCATACGCGCCAGTCGGGCATGTAGGTTTGAGAAGCCCTGGGATGTTTTTGGTGGAAAGAATTCGAGGGAGAAGTAGGTTGCGTCGCGGGGGAGTGCAGCGAGCTTGGTGGTGATGCGGTCGTCAGCCATGTTCGGAGGCACTGTAGGGGCGGGGCGGGACATCGTGAGAGGTGCGTGACAGCACAATGCTCATAGCCAGAGATTGACGATTGTTTTGTCGCCTTCGTGATCGCGTGGTCTCGGTAGTTACGAATAGAGTGGCGGACGAGAGGGGGTAGATCCGATGCCAGCGGAGAGCGATAAGGCTTATTTCCGCGGCTACATCATCGTTCTTGCCCCGCGATGGTGAGCGAGAGCCGGGTGTCTGGAGGGCATTGAGATCTACTTACCAATCGGGCGTGGATACAATGTTTCTTTCGCATATGTTACTATCAATGTCTTAGTACCGAACTGCTGGACTTCCTATTCGTCTCTCATTCTTCCCAATGCCTCACCCACAGCCCTCACTCCCTGCTCCCGCGCACCCAGACGTGGACAGCATGCTCTCGCGCAAGTTCGGCCGTGAGGTCGCCAACTACTTTTCCGGCTCACCACTGAATCGTCTTGGCTTCCTCCGATCGGAGCATTCGTTCTTGTCGCAAGCGCTTAATCATCCGACCACATCCTTTCTGCTCTGTAACGAACTCCAGCCTCTCGTTCAGTCGAAAGAGGCAAAGCGAATTCAATGGCTCAAGTTCGATGATATCAAGGATATTGTTGGCGATGATCCATTCGCGAAAGACGAGGAGACAGTGTTGAAGGAATTCGACAGTGAGAAAACGTCTGCACAGTTGGTGTTCCTTGGTGTGGAGGAGAATGCAAAGGGTGGGTTGGAGTATCAGGGCAAAAACCTGTACAAAGGTGCACCGTTCTTTGCTGTTGATGTTACGCCTAGGGGAGAGGGCAAGGTGAAGGATGCATGTACAGCTTTGATCAAGAAGCTGGAGGAGCAAGGCACAGGCTTTGGGAAGGGCAGGATTATGGAGCTAGAAGCAGGCGATGGTGAGATGATCTTACTCCGTACCGCACGGCCATGACTGACAACAGCACCCAGCCGCGATCTATGCCGAAGCCCGCCAAATGCTCGACTGGAACGCCCGCAACCCCTTCTGCGCCCAATGCGGCCAACCAACTCTCTCCGTGAATGGTGGCTTCAAACGTGCATGCCCACCTCAGGACGTCGCCACGCCCGCCTCCGGAGCCAGGAAGCCCTGCGCAACGCGGAAGGGCGTCTCTAACCTCTCATTTCCACGCACAGATCCAACGGTCATCATGGCGATTGTCAACCACGCTGGCACGCATCTACTACTGGGACGGAGTAAGCGCTTCCCACCAGCTTGGTACAGCACGTTGGCTGGATTTGCAGAGCCGGCGGAGAGCATCGAAGAAGCAGTGAGGAGGGAGGTGTATGAAGAAGCTGGCGTGCTTGTCGGAAGAGTGGTCATCCACAGCACACAGCCTTGGCCTTATCCGGCGAACCTCATGATCGGCGCTATTGGTCAGAGTGTGCCTGATGGCGAGACGATCGATTTGGGCAATGATCCGGAACTGGAGGACGCGAGGTGGTGTCCGTTCGACGAGGTCAGGGAGGCGCTGAAGATCGGCGTTAGTGGATTGGGGGATCCTGCGCCACCTGAGTATAAGGGGGGTCTGAGATTACCGCCAGAGACGGCAATTGCAAATCAGTTGATGGCCAGTGTTGTTAATGGGTTTGTGGGCGTCGAAGCGAAGATGTAGGAAGGGATTGACTAGGTCTTGTGGATAGAAGGCATATATAGAGATGTGTACAGACCGCGATTGTGACCCTGCCGCAGAGCTCAGCGCCAATAGTGCTTCGTCGAAGGATGATATACAGAAGAGCGTAGTGTACGCAGAATACAGGCGCTCATATTGACTTGCCTCAGGCAAGTCACTCAGCTTAGTCAGTCACTGCGATCGCACATCCCAACCCACTTCGTCGGAGCTACCTTTACATCTTTACAACAAACACTCACCTTCTACACCGCACACCGCAATCATGGCCGAACGCAAAGTCCTCTCCAAGTACTTCCCCCCCGACTTCGACCCCTCCAAACTCGAGCGCCGCCGCAAACCCCCCGCAAACGCCGGCCCCAAAGTCCAGACAGTCCGCCTAATGGCGCCCTTCAGCATGAAATGCACCTCCTGCGGCGAGTACATCTACAAAGGCCGCAAGTTCAACGCGCGCAAAGAGACAACCGACGAGAAGTACCTCCAAATCACCATCTTCCGCTTCTACATCCGCTGCACGAGATGCTCCGCGGAGATCACCTTCAAGACGGATCCGAAGCACATGGACTATGAGTGTGAAAGGGGTGCGAGGCGGAATTTTGAAGTGTGGAGGGAGGCTAAGCTGAATGAGGAGACGGAGGAGGAGATGTTGGATCGGATTGAGAGGGAGGAGAATGAACGGGATGCTATGAAGGAGTTGGAGAGGAAGACTGTGGATGCGAAGATGGAGATGGCTGTTGCTGATGCGCTGGATGAGGTGAGGTTGCGGAATGCGCAGAGGGAACGGGTGGGGAAGGAGGGGGAGGTTGCGGGGGTGCAGAGGGAGGAGAGGGATTTGGAGAGGGAGAGGGAGGAGATGGAGATGGAGGAGGCTGCTAGGAGGGCGTTCCAGAGTGGGACTGGGGAGAAGGTGAAGAGGCTGGAGGAGGATCTGCTGCTTACAGATCAAGACGGCGGAGGGAAGGACGAGGTGGCTGTGCCGCCGCCCACGTTCGTACGGCAGGTGAAGAAGAAGAAAGACTTCTCGGCGGCGCTGGGCATCAAGAAGAAGTCACTTGTGTGAGCCTGGCTGACTTGACGATGTAACGACTTACGGCCAACACGACCCCGATGATAGATAAGATCTGGCCTTCTGTTCCATGACCTATGTACATCGAAGCTGTAACAACTGGTTACCTCGACCCATCCTTAGTCTTCCGACTGGACATATCGCTCATAGCATGCCACTCCAGCTCATGCGACAGCCTCGTAGCCTGCCCCTCACTATGCGTCGAGTTACTGGGCGAGTACCCATACCTCTCATCCGACAGCTCATATACCGGTGGTAACGCAGCAGCTTCCCTACCCGACAGCCTGTGCGGCAGCGTAGCATGTCTTGTCACGCTCGTCTGCCTGACGACTTTGATCGACTTGCTCGAGTCCCTGGTATCCAGCATGTCGCTCGGCCGGTTCTGTCGTGGAGTGGAGTGACTGGATTGGCCTCGCGCTCGCGCGCCCATGTAGTGTCGGAAGAGGACGCGGAGGGACGGTGCTGAAGCGCAAATCATGCCCAGCATTAGTTCGAGCTGGGCCCAGAAGAAGGTGTGGAAGATTGAGTTGGAGACGTTGCTGTTCAGGCCGGACTCTGCGGAATGTTAGCCAAGGCTTTGTTGGAAGGAGTGGGTATACCTACCAATGAGCCAGTAGGTCCGCACGCCGGAGATGGCGATCACGCCCAGCCCGAGCGAGAAGATGATATTCAAGCCTATCTTCTGCGGTTTCGGCATGTCGAGGTTCCAGGTGATGATGCAAGGCAACGCCACAGCGTAGAGATCGCTCAGTGACGCGAAGACGCCCGCCAGGATGTTGATCACTTTGGTATCGATGCATGTGTACTCTTGCGTCGTCGCGTATACCGGATTGAAAGCCTTCCACTGCATCCTCTTCAGTACAGGCTCTATCGACACTCCCACAAACCATCTGGGCAACGTACATAAGCGTCAAACGGCTTGCAATTCGTAAATAAGAACACACAAAAAATCACCGTGTACGAGACGGTGAAGGCGATGGCCAACCAGACCGCATACCTCCACGCCTTGGTGTACGTGCCCTCGACAAGCCGGCGGTAGAACAGCAGAACAGAGACTTTAGTGCAGCCGCCACTGATCAGGAATGCAAGCTCGCCGAACCAGAGACACTGAGCAACCTTCTCCCAGTGATCTGGCGGTATGTCCCAGATGTCCCGGTTGCCGTGGGCGCGCTGCGTGAAGACGACGCAGATCGCTGTGAACATGCCGCCGAAGAGCCAGCTGGGTATGAGGAACACCTGGCTTTCACGTCAACGATTGGAACCTCTCATTCTACAGACAAGATAGACGTACATCATCGAGTCCGAATGTGCCTGCTCTGCCGAAGCCTCGAAGCCAGAGTCTGGTAGCGCATGTGAAGGTCGTGAGGCCGAGGAGTGCGCAGGCCCAGCTGGCGAGATCTACACTTTGGACGGACGGGTTCGTGTAGTTGGGCTTTGGCCAATGGGACACGGCTGATGCCGAGAGGTTGATGATATTGCCTGGCATGACTGGGCGATTTCGAACTCCTGGCTGAGGTGGACTCCAGGCTGCGCTGAATGAGAGGGCTTGTGGTGCCAGACGCAGGTTAGAGAGCAAGGTCGCGGACTATTTGAACTGAATCCAAACAAGTGATTTCGCAGAGTTGAATGCTGTCGTGATATTCGTGAAGTTCCACTCGAAGTCCAGTCAGGATAGACGTTCAAAGTCAGTGATGTGATGGGCAGAATCGTGCATGTGATGTAAATTCAAGGCGCATGCAAGTGAATGACTCGAAGTGTGAAAGCAAGTGCAAAGTTCACAGACGATATAGCATGTAATAAGGTATAGGAAGTACTTAGCCCTACGCAAGATCTTCGGAGTCGACCAACGTCCGCAACGGCTGCGGTGAACATCAGGCGATGCTTGTCTTCTCGACAACGCGAATCAGGCGCAGAATAGCGACGCGACCTTCAGGCCGGTACCTCAGCCCCAATGCATATGCCCTGTCCTCACAGACGCTGGAGTATTGGTCCAGGAGTTCGGTCCGCGAGCTTCTCCTGCTGGTGATGGACACGCGAGAAGTGAGGGTAAGGGAAAATCCTCGGTTGCGCACAGAAGGATTGCCCAGTATGCTGCATGTCTCAGGAACACAGGGTTAGGTGGGTACTACTAGCCAGGGCGCCGTAGAAGCGATAGACGCTACTGCACCGAAGCACGCACTGAAAATCCGCATACGGCAGTTCACTCCGTTGATGGTTCGACATCCATGCTCAGGGAGAGGAGCGCCATCTGAGACTGGATGGATAATATCAACGTTGAGAGCTTGTTAGGTGAGTGATTTGCGCGTGGTCTTGCGCCGCTTGACGCAGGAAAAGTATTCGTCGACACCATGTCCGAATGCTGAAGTCAAGACAAAGGTCAAGGAGGCGTACTTTCCTGTGGGGCGAGATGAGCCGAGAGTGCCGAAACGTATCCGCTCCGGCTGCCGGGTTCAGGGTTCGGCACGTGTCTCACTTCTGAACTTCAAACGCAAGCGACCGTACGGCTGAACGCTTCCCATATGATTGATCAGCGACACTTTCATCATACTATCCCGCAACGACATGGAAGCTGATGCCTTTGCTCATTCACCTTTTATCCCCCAATGAGCTGGCACATGGGACGGGCATCACAGGAGTTCGGACGGACCTCGGCCGAGATGCCCAATCTGACCTGGCACGACCCAGTGGTCCACGACTCGGGTATTTGGACCTGCATTCATTGATCCACTTCAGCCAGGTCAAGGTGCGCTTACAACAGGGCTATAATTGATGATCGACACCCGCAAGTCTAATTAAGGACCTGCAGATGATGATCGCCGTGGGGTCAGAAGCCCATCAGACCTCGACGAGAAGGGCACAACGTTCGCTAGATACAGATTGCCAGACTGGTGATGAAGAGCTTCCGAAACCTGGCACCTCCGCCGTGTTCCCTACGATACGGGCCTAGTCAGTCCGGTGTGCCCTGATCCATAGGTCGGCGAATCGTATCAAATAGAGCCACAGACAGCGTCGGACAGTAGCATGCGGCTGGTCCTGCAAAAGCAGGCGCCATTCCTGCTCTGTAGCCTTACAGCTTTCGCGTCGCTGTTTGTTTGACCGGGCATGCCAGGATCTCCAGGATCCGGGATTTTCAGCACAGCGTGCATGCGTTCATATCAAGCAGCACATTATCATTGAGGCGACTAAGCTAAGCAACTATCTTGGTCGCAAACTTCGAGCAGGATAAGCTCCGTCGCAGGCGTGGTAGACTCTGTCAAAGCTGTCCAGGCTGGTCCAAAATTGCAGGCGCATTCATGGGCATCGTTATCGAAACTCGAACTGATCGACTACCTTTGCTAGATCTCGCACAGTCGCGATACACCTGTCTAGCCAACGCACAAGCTACGCATCATTGGTACCTGTACTCAATCGCAGCCTGTCGCTCGAGCTCCTGTGCGAACGTGCCCCGCGTCCAGCGACGACGTCATGCGCCGTTACACGCGTAGACCACGCGCCGCGGGTCGGAGATGGGAGTGTGACAGCGAAAACGGATTGGCATGCCAACTAGTGCTCCTGTCCTAACTTCAGCGTCATGGCAGCCCGAAAGAAAGACCTCCACTCTAGCACAGAGAAGCAACATCACAAATCCGATAAGCAGCCACCCTGAAACGAAAAATATGCCCCTACCAAATATTGCCCCGGACGGCCCGCTAGGTACGGAGAAGAAAGGTATAGTACATTACCTACTACTTTCATTCCTCATTGCCTCGCCTGACAGCTCTTGAAGGCGTCCTTTCCATCGTTGGCGATCCGGTAGGACAAGTCCTCGACAAGTCGCTCCGGCCGACAGTCGGCGCGGTCATCGGCGGCGGCATTGGCCACCCAACTGGAGAAGCCCTCGAGCGAGTCAACAATGTCGTCCGGAATGAGCATAAGTATACGAATGAGCCGAACAACAAGGCGGACAAAGATCTGCCTGGTGGCGAAAGGATCGGAGGGAACAAGCAGAGCGGACAGAATCCTCTCGGGTTGTGAGGCGTATGATCTTGGCCGAGAACTGGCTTGCTAGTGTACTCTTATGCTCCCAGCCGACGAAGAGCAGAATGCATGAGTTGGAGCTTGGGAATGGCATAGCGTATTGGCGTTTGGGTTGGAAAAGCGCCGAGGATTACACTGCCCGTGTATAAGCTCATTGGCAGGTTGCCTCGATGTAGCGAACATTGATCGCTGATAAAAGCATCACTTCGACATCAGCATATCAGCTCCGTTCCCAGCATGCTCATCGAGTACACCCGCCTTTCGCAGCACGCTGATCGTCTTGTCGGCGACGGCCGGATCCACGCCCTTGACATCGTTGCTGAACTCAACTGTCTTCATCCACTCCTCCACATCCTCCTTCGAGTACTCCATCGTCGAAGTAATGTGCTCGATCGACTCTTCCTTGTGCTCCAGATAGTACTTCACTCCCTCATTGATCTTCTCCAGCATGTCTCCCACCGCCTTGTCATCCACACCGCTTCTCGCAGCGATCATCCAGCTCGGCCAAGGCGTGTAGATCTCCCCAATTCGCTTCAGCTCGCCAGAGTCCCAGTATCGCTTTGTAGTGAAGTGCTCCCACATGAAGAAGTCCGCTGTCTTGTCGCCGCTCACTCCCTTGCGTAATGCATCGAACTTGCCCATTGGCACAATTTCGAATGGCTTTTCGCCTGGCTTGAGCCAGCCTTGCTGGTCTGCTAGCACATAGCTCATAACATACGAGCCGCTACCAATTCTGCTCACTCCGACTTTCTTTCCCTTCAGCCCCTCCACGCCCGTGACATCCTCCCTCGTCCCGCCGGTCGAGATCCCCCACCTCAGCTTACTCTGCACATACGTTCCCACTAGCTTGAACCCTCCCTCCTTGCCCTCTGCTTTGCTCTTGCCCAGGTCGGCTATGAAGCCTTCCGTTAACCCGACCGCGACATCAATCTCTGAGGATTTCAGAAGTTTGGTCAAGTCTCCGGTGCCAGTGGGAACGGGTATAAGGGTTGCCGCGAGGTTGTGATGGGTGATGGCGAAATGGAGGGGAGTGGAGAAGTGCTCTGGGATGAAGCCGATGCGGAGCTTCGTTGGAGCGGCCATGGTGATGTGACGGCGTAAAGATGATCTGATTGGGGGAGCAAATTGTGTAATTGACCTGAGTATCGGTAGGTGAGAGACTATGTCTCGGGCGAAAGCTCACGTATTAGAAAGTGAGGTAGTCACGAGTGAGATGATGGGTCTCACTGATCGCCATGGAGCATCGTGAAGACGTTCTACCATGGAGGACGTTCCGGATATGTATGCACATCGTACAAGGATTGGAGTCCTATTCTACAGGTATCGTAAAACCAGCTCCCCTCAATGATCCGCGCCACTGCTAGTTCAGCACACATTGTTGAGCACGTCCGCTGCAGCCGCGTTCTCCGCGCTATCCATGCTCAACTTGTAGTAGTACTTGACCTGCACGAAGGCGCGAACATACTCGCACTGGTAGCCGACGTTCGGTGGAAGCCAGTCTGCCACATCTTGGTCGCCCTTGGATTGGTTGACGTTGTCGGTCACCGAGAGCAGCTGAGGTCGAGTGACGCTGCGGGAGGGTTAGCATCATTCAAGAATTCGGTACGTAGGAGAAGATGGCTCACTCGTTCGCGAATGCCTGGCGTTGGGCAGTGGTCCATGAGCGAGCACCTGAGACCCAAGCCTCTTTCTGAGAAGGGCATGTCAGCTATGGTCCGCGACCGCCCCTTCTCAGGAAGACACGTACCAACGGCACAATGTGATCGATATCGACATCGCTAGCCGCGTACCACGTTGCTTGATCGTAGTCACTGTACCAAGTTCCAGAGGTAGCCGTGCATGCCGAGTCGGTCTGCACGGACACACCGTCACGCTTCAGAACGTACTCGCGCGTATTGCAAGCTCCCGAAATCGTGATCCAAGTTGGGAAGTAATCGCGGCTGTATGCCGGGCTGTTGGACTCGGCCGCGACTGTGATGGATGACAGGTAAGACAATGCGGTCGATGCTGAGACGGGCTCTGGGAGGTTGCCTCTCCGTTGGAGGACTGGTGCAGCGATAGCAGATCCAGCTGCTAGGAGGATACAGAAATTGGTAGTGATGCCCATGATAGCGTCGTCGGTGATTGGGGCAACAGATAGGTTGAGTGGCCCAGTGAGGATGACTTTGCCGTCTAGTGCGCAGTGAGCTAGAAGGCCGTACTCATCGCGATGGAGCAGACGAGCGGACAAGCTGTATGGTAGTGAGGCTTCTGACAGACAATGCATCAATGCTGTCGTCCATCGAAGTCTTATACTTCTGGGACATATCTTGTCTTCGCCCTAATGCAACACGATGTGTGTAATGTAACCTCCGCCTGGAGTAGTGCTCCTGACATAGAAGTAATTGCATTCCAGCTACACGTGGGCTGCGATAAGCCCCGTCGCTAGGTCGCCATCTAACATATTACCGAGGCACTGCCTTTGCTCGTCCAAGCGGTTCCACGAAGTGCTGTAGTCTTGCAGTGGTCACCACTTGGCACTGCAGTGCCGAAGATCTCTTCAAGCATTGCAAGTCTTGGCAGATAAATGTCGGCCAATGAAGCCGAGGTGTGGTGGCAAGTTGGGTGTAGCTCCCACTTCTGTCGGCGATCTGCAGTACAGCTTGCGGCGCTTCGGACGAAGTGTGAAACACATCTTGCTGCTTTTAAGAAGCGCGCAGTTTGAGACCGAATCATCTTATTGGTTGTCGCAGGCGCCTTCTTTGGCGGATTTGACCGAGATCTTCGTCAGGGTCCTTGACCTCAGTGGAGGTGCACACTGCAAGACCAATCTATTGTATAGCACGGAAGTATGGTCCCGCTCTGTCCG
>KZ111140.1:2787646-2797677 GCA_002077045.2 Rachicladosporium sp. CCFEE 5018
TTTGGGAAGGGCAGGATTATGGAGCTAGAAGCAGGCGATGGTGAGATGATCTTACCCCGTACCGCACGACCATGACTGACAACAGCACCCAGCCGCGATCTATGCCGAAGCCCGCCAAATGCTCGATTGGAACGCCCGCAATCCCTTCTGCGCGCAATGCGGCCAACCAACTCTCTCCGTGAATGGTGGCTTCAAACGTGCATGCCCACCTCAAGACGTCGCCACGCCCGCCTCCGGAGCCAGGAAGCCCTGCGCAACGCGGAAGGGCGTCTCTAACCTCTCATTTCCACGCACAGATCCAACGGTCATCATGGCGATTGTCAACCACGCTGGCACGCATCTACTACTGGGACGGAGTAAGCGCTTCCCACCAGCTTGGTACAGCACGTTGGCTGGATTTGCAGAGCCGGCGGAGAGCATCGAAGAAGCAGTGAGGAGGGAGGTGTATGAAGAGGCCGGCGTGCTTGTGGGAAGAGTGGTCATCCACAGCACACAGCCTTGGCCTTATCCGGCGAACCTCATGATCGGCGCTATTGGTCAGAGTGTGCCTGATGGCGAGACGATCGATCTGGGCAATGATCCGGAACTGGAGGACGCGAGGTGGTGTCCGTTCGACGAGGTCAGGGAGGCGCTGAAGATCGGTGTTAGTGGATTGGGGGATCCTGCGCCACCTGAGTACAAGGGGGGTTTGAGATTACCGCCAGAGACGGCAATTGCGAATCAGTTGATGACTAGTGTTGTCAATGGGTTTGTGGGCGTCGAAGCGAAGATGTAGAAAGGGGTTGACTAGGTCTTGTGGATAGAAGGCATATATAGAGATGTGTACAGACCGCGATTGTGACCCTACCGCAGAGCTCAGCGCCGATAGTGCTTCGTCAAAGGATGATATACAGAAGAGCGTAGTGTACGCAGAATACAGGCGCTCAGGTTGACGTGCCTCAGGCAAGTCACTCAGCTTAGTCAGTCACTGCGATCGCACCTCCCAACCCACTTCGTCGGAGCTACCTTTACATCTCTTCAACAAACACTCACCTTCTACGCCGCACACCGCCATCATGGCCGAACGCAAAGTCCTCTCCAAATACTTTCCCCCCGACTTCGATCCCTCGAAACTCGAGCGCCGCCGCAAACCCCCCGCAAACGCCGGCCCCAAGGTCCAGACAGTCCGCCTAATGGCGCCCTTCAGCATGAAATGCACCTCCTGCGGCGAGTACATCTACAAGGGCCAAGTTCAACGCGCGCAAAGAGACAACCGACGAAAAGTACCTCCAAATCACCATCTTCCGCTTCTACATCCGCTGCACGAGATGCTCCGCGGAGATCACCTTCAAGACGGATCCGAAGCACATGGATTACGAGTGTGAGCGCGGCGCGCGGAGAAATTTCGAGGTTTGGAGGGAAGCTAAGCTGAATGAGGAGACGGAGGAGGAGATGTTGGATCGAATTGAGAAGGAGGAGAATGAGAGGGATGCTATGAAGGAGTTGGAGAGGAAGACTGTGGATGCGAAGATGGAGATGGCTGTTGCCGATGCGTTGGATGAGGTTAGGTTGCGGAATGCGCAGAGGGAACGGGTGGGGAAGGAGGGGGAGGTTGCGGGGGTGCAGAGGGAGGAGAGGGATGTGGAGAGGGAGACGGAGGAGAGGGAGATGGAGGAGGCCGCGCGGAGGGCGTTTCAGAGTGGGACTGGGGAGAAGGTGAAGAGGTTGGAGGAGGATCTGCTGCTTACAGAGCAAGACGGCGGAGGGAAGGACGAGGTGGCTGTGCCGCCGCCCACGTTCGTACGGCAGGTGAAGAAGAAGAAAGACTTCTCGGCGGCGCTGGGCATCAAGAAGAAGTCACTTGTGTGAGCCTGGCTGACTTGACGATGTAACGACTTACGACCAACACGACCTCGATGATAGATAAGATCTGGCCTTCTGTTCCATGACCTGTGTACATCGAAGCTGTAACAACTGGCTACCTCGACCCATCCTTAGTCTTCCGACTGGACATATCGCTCATAGCATGCCACTCCAGCTCATGCGACAGCCTCGTAGCCTGCCCATCACTATGCGTCGAATTGCTCGGCGAATACCCGTATCTATCATCCGCCAGCTCATACACCGGTGGCAGCGCCGCAGCGTCCCTACCCGACAGCCTGTGCGGCAGCGTAGCATGACTTGTCACGCTCGTCTGCCTGACGACTTTGATCGACTTGCTCGAGTCCCTAGTATCCAGCACGTCGCTCGGCCGATTCTGTCGTGGAGTAGAGTGGCTTGACTGGCCTCGCGCTCGCGCGCCCATGTAGTGGCGGAATAGGACGCGCAGGGAGGGCGCGGAGGCACAGATCATGCCGAGCATTAGTTCGAGCTGGGCCCAGAAGAAGGTGTGGAAGATGGAATTGGAGACGTTGCTGTTCAGGCCGGACTCTGCGGAGTATTAGCCAAGGCTTTGTTGGAAGGAGTGGATATGCCTACCGATGAGCCAGTAGGTCCGCACGCCGGAGATGGCGATCACGCCCAGCCCGAGCGAGAAGATGATGTTCAGGCCGATCTTCTGTGGCTTCGGCATGTCAAGGTTCCAGGTGATAATGCAGGGCAACGCCACGGCATAGAGATCACTTAGCGAGGCGAAGACACCTGCGAGGATGTTGATCACTTTGGTGTCGATGCAGGTGTACTCCTGCGTTGTCGCATAGACCGGGTTGAAAGCCTTCCACTGGATCGTCATCAGTACATCGACAATCCCATAGACCATCTGGGCAACGTACATAAGCATCAAACGGCTTGCAATTTGTAAACAAAAACACCACGAACACCAAGGTGTACGATACCGTAAAGCCGATAGCCAACCACACCGCATACCTCCACGCCTTGGTGTACGTGCCCTCTACAAGCCGGCGGTAAAAAAGCAGCACAGAGACTTTAGTGCAGCCGCCACTAATCAGGAATGCAAGCTCGCCGAACCAGAGGCACTGAGCGACCTTCTCCCAGTGATCTGGCGGTATGTCCCAGATATTGCGGTTGCCATAGGCTCGTTGGGTGAAGACGACGCAGATCGCTGTGAACATTCCGCCGAAGAGCCAGCTGGGTATGAGAAACACCTGGCTTTCCCGTCAGTGATTGGAACCTTTCACCTTACAGACAAGATAGACGTACATCATCGAGTCCGAAGCTGCCTGCTCTGCCGAAGCCTCGAAGCCAGAGTCTGGTAGCGCATGTGAAGGTCGTGAGCCCGAGGAGTGCGCAGGCCCAGCTAGCGAGATCTACACTTTGGATGGAAGGGTTCGTGTAGTTAGGCTTTGGCCACTGGGATATGGCTGATGCCGAGAGGTTGATGATGTTGCCTGGCATGATTGAGCGATTTTGGATGCCTAGCTGTGGTGGACTCCGGGCAGCGCTGAACGATAGGGCTCGGGCTGCTGGATGTAGATGAGGGAATAAGGTCGTGGGCTATTTGAATGATTCCCGGACGAGCAATTCCGCCAAGCCGAGTACCGTGGTGCTATTCGTGGAGTCGAACTCGAGCGCCAGCTTAGACAGACGTTTAAAGTCAGTGATGTGATGGGTGAACTCTGGCATATGCCAGCACGCTGGTGATGTTGGTTGATGAAGGCGCGGGCAGGTGAATGACTCGAAGTGTGAAAGCGAGCGGGAAGTTTACAGACGAGATAGCATGTGATAAGGTATAGGAAGTGCTTAGCCCTACGCAAGATCTTCGGAGTCGACCAACGTCCGCAACGGCTGCGGTGAACATCAGGCGATGCTTGTCTTCTCGACAACGCGAATCAGGCGCAGGAGAGCGACGCGACCTTTAGGCCGGTACCTCAGCCCCAATGCATATTACCTGTCCTTACAGATGCTGGAGTATTGGTCCAGGAGTTCGAACCGCGAGCTTCTCCTCCTGGTGATGGACACGCGAGCAGAGAGGGTAAGGGAAAATCCTCGGTTGCGTACAAAAGGATTGCCCAGTATGCTGCATGTCTCAGGAACACAGGGTTAGGTGGGTACTGCTAGCCAGGGCGCCGTAGAAGCGATAGACGCTACTGCACCGAAGCACGCACTTGAAATCCGCATACGGCAGTTCACTCCGTTGATGCTTCGACATCCATGCTCAGAGAGGAGCGCCTATTTGAGACTGGATGGAATGAGGTAACGGTGAGAGCTTGTTAGGTGAGTGATTTGCGCGTAGTCTTGCGCCGCTTGACACAGGAAAGGTGTTCGTCGACACCATGTCCCAATGCTGAAGTCAAGACAAAGGTCAAGGAGGCGTACTTTCCTGTGGGGCGAGATGAGCCGAGAGTGCCGAAACGTATCCGCTCCGGCTGCCGGGTTCAGGGTTCGGCACGTGTGTCACTTCTGAACTTCAAACGCAAGCGACCGTACGGCTGAACGCTTCCCATGTGCTTGATCAGCGACACTCTCATCATACTACCCCGCGACGACATGGACGCTGATGCCTCTGCTCATTCACTTCCTGTCCCCCAATGAGCCGGCACATGCGATGGGCATCACAGGAGTTCGGACGGACCTCGGCCGAGGTGACCACTCTCACGATCCAGTGATCCACGACTCGGGTATTTGGACCTGCATGCATTGATCCACTCCCGCCAGCTCAAGGTGCGCTTACAATAGGGCTATAACTGATGATCGACACCCGCCAATCTAATAAAGGACCTGCAGATGATGATCGCCGTGGGGTCAAAATCCCATCAGACGTCGACGAAAAGGGCACATCGTGCGCTAGATACAGATTGCCAGACCGGTGATGAAGACTCCCTAGAACCTGGCACCTCCGCCGTGTTCCCTACGGTACGGGCCTAGTCATTCCGGTGTGCCTGATCCTTAGGTCGTAAAGGCCGTCGACGGGTCGTATCACATGGAGCCACAGACAGCATCGGAGAGCAACATGCGGATGCTTCTATGTGAAGCAGGAATGAGCCCTGCATTGTAGCCTTGCAGCACTCAGCGTCGCTGCTTCTTTGACCGGGCATGACAGGATGTCCAGCGTCCCGGGATCTGCAGGCACAGCATACACGCGTTCAATGTTGCGCAAAACATCATCATTGAGGCAACCCAGCCAAGCAACTATCCTTGTCGCAAATTTCGAGCAGTATGAGCTTTGTCGCAGGCGTGGTAGACTCTGTCAGAGCTGTCCAGGCTGGTCGAAATTGCAGAGGCATTCATGGGCATCGTTGTCGAAACTCGAACTGATCGACTATCTTTGCTAGATCTCACACAGTCGCGATACACCTGACTAGCCAATGCACAAGCTACGCATCATTGGGACCTGTACTCATTCGCAGCCTGTCGCTCGAGCTCCTGTGCGAACGTGCCCCGCGTCCAGCAACGACGTCATACGCCGTTACACGCGTAGACCACGCGCCGCGGGTCGGAGATGGGAGTGTGACAGCGAAAACGGATTGGCATGCCAACTAGTGCTCCTGTCCCAACTTCAGCGTCATGGCAGCCCGGAACAAAGATCTCCATTCTAGCATAGAGAAGCATCATCATAAATCCGATAAGCAGCCACCCTGAAACGACCAATATGCCCCTACCAAATATTGCCCCGGACGGCCCGCTAGGTACGGAGAAAAAAGGTATAGTACATTACCTACTACTTTCATTGCTCATTGCCTCGCCTGACAGCTCTTGAAGGCGTCCTTTCCATCGTTGGCGATCCAGTAGGACAAGTCCTCGACAAGTCGCTCCGGCCGACAGTCGGCGCGGTCATTGGCGGCGGCATTGGCCACCCAACTGGAGAAGCCCTCGAGCGAGTCAACAATGTCGTCCGGAATGAGCATAAGTATACGAATGAGCCGATCAACAAAACGGACAAAGATCTGCCTGGTGGCGAAAGGATCGGTGGGAACAAGCAGAGCGGACAGAATCCTCTCGGGTTGTGAGGCGTATGATCTTGGCCGAGAACTGGCTTGCTAGTGTACTCTCATGCTCACAGCCGACGAAGAGCAGAATACATGAGTTGGAGCTTGGGAATGGCATGGCGTATTGGCGTTTGGGTTGGAAAAGCGCCGAGGATTACACTGCCCGTGTATAAACTCAGTGGCAGGTTGCCTCGATGTAGCGAACATTGATCGCTGATAAAAGCATCACTTCGCCACCAGCATATCAGCTCCATTCCCAGCATGCTCATCGAGTACACCCGCCTTCCGCAGCACGCTGATCGTCTTGTCGGCGACGGCCGGATCCACGCCCTTGACATCCTTACTGAACTCAACTGTCTTCATCCACTCCTCCACATCCTCCTTCGAGTACTCCATCGTCGAAGTAATGTGCTCGATCGACTCTTCCTTGTGCTCCAGATAGTAGTTCACTCCCTCATTGATATTCTCCAGCATGTCTCCCACCGCCTTGTCATCCACACCGCTTCTCGCAGCGATCATCCAGCTCGGCCAAGGTGTGTAGATCTCATCAATTCGCTTCAACTCGCCAGAATCCCAGTAGCGTTTCGTAGTGAAGTGCTCCCACATGAAGAAGTCCGCCGACTTATCCCCGCTCACGCCCTTACGCAATGCATCGAACTTGCCCAGAGGTACGACCTCGAACGGCTCCTCGCCTGGCTTGAGCCAGCCTTGCTGGTCTGCCAGCACATAGCTCATGACATATGAGCCACTGCCGATTCTACTCACGCCTGCTGTTCCTCCCTTCAGCCCCTCCACGCCCGTGACATCCTCCCTCTGCCCACCCGTCGAGATTCCCCACCTCAGCTTACTCTGCACGTACGTCCCTACTAACTTGAACCCGCCGTCCTTGCCCTCTGCCTTGCTCTTGCCCAGATCGGCTATGAAGCCTTCCGTCAATCCAACTGCGACATCGATCTCTGAGGACTTGAGGAGTTTGGTCAGGTCTCCGGTGCCAGTGGGAACGGGTATGAGGGTTGCCGCGAGGTTGTGTGTGGTGATGGCGAAGTGGAGGGGAGTGGAGAAATGCTCTGGGATGAAGCCAATGCGGAGCTTTGTTGGAGCGGCCATGGTGATGTGACGGCGTAAACAGGATCTGGTTGGGGGAGCAAATCGTGTAATTGACTTGAGCATCGGTAGGTGAGAAACTATGTCTCGGGCGAAAGCTCACTTATTGGAAAGTGAGGGAGTCACGAGTGAGATGATGGGTCTCACTGATCGCCATGGAGCATCACGAAGACGTTCTATCATGGAGGACGTTCCGGATGTGTATGCACATCTTACAAGGATTGGAGTCCTATTCTACAGGTATCGTGAAACCAGCTCCCCTCAATGATCCGCGCCACTGCTAGCTCAGCACACATTGTTGAGCACGTCCGCTGCAGCCGCTTTCTCCGCGCTATCCAAGCTCAACTTGTAGTAGTACTTGACCTGCACGAAGGCGCGAACATACTCGCACTGGTAGCCGACGTTCGGCGGAAGCCACTCTGCCACATCTTGGTCGCCCTTGGACTGGTTGACGTTGTCGGTCACCGAGAGCAGCTGAGGTCGAGTGACGCTGCGGGAGGGTTAGCATCATTCAAGAATTCGGTACGTAGAGAAGATGGCTCACTCGTTCGCGAATGCCTGGCGTTGGGCAGTGGTCCATGAGCGAGCACCTGAGACCCAAGCCTCTTTCTGAGAAGGGCATGTCAGCTATAGTCCGCGACCGCCCCTTCTCAGGAAGACACGTACCAACGGCACAATGTGATCGATATCGACATCGCTAGCCGCGTACCACGTCGCTTGATCGTAGTCACTGTACCAAGTTCCAGAGGTAGCCGTGCATGCCGAGTCGGTCTGCACGGACACACCGTCACGCTTCAGAACGTACTCGCGCGTATTGCAAGCTCCCGAGATCGTGATCCAAGTTGGGAAGTAATCGCGGCTGTATGCCGGGCTGTTGGACTCGGCCGCGACTGTGATGGATGACAGGTAAGACAATGCGGTCGATGTTGATACGGGCTCTGGGAGGTTGCCTCTCCGTTGTACTGGTGCGGCGATAGCAGATCCAGCTGCTAGGAGGATACAGAACTTGGTAGTGATGCCCATAATAGCGTCGATCGGTGATTGGGGCAACAGATAGGTTGAGTGGCCCAGTGGGAATGACTTTGCCGTCCAGTGCGCAGTGAGCTAGAAGGCCGTACTTATCGCGATGGAGAAGACGAGCGGACAAGCTGTATGGTAGTGAGGCTTCTGACGGACAATGCATGGACGCTGTCGTCCATCGAAGTCTTATACTTCTGGGACATATCTTGTCTTCGCCTCAATGCAACACGATGTGTGTAATGTAACCTCCGCCTGAAGTAGTGCTCCTGACATAGAAGCGATTGCATTCCAGCTACACGTGGGCTGCGATAAGCCCCGTCGCTGGGTCGCCATCTAACATAATACCGAGGCACTGCCTTTGCTCGTCCAAGCGGTTCCACGAAGTGCTGTAGTCTTGCAGTGGTCACCACTTGGCACTGCAGTGCCGAAGATCTCTTCAAGCACTGCAAGTCTTGGCAGATAAATGTCGGCCAATGAAGCCGAGGTGTGGTGGCAAGTTGGGTGTAGCTCCCACTTCTGTCGGCGATCTGCAGTACAGCTTGCGGCGCTTCGGACGAAGTGTGAAACACATTTTGCTGCTTCTAAGAAGCGCGCAGTTTGAGACCGAATCATCTTATTGGTTGTCGCAGGCGCCTTCTTTGGCGGATTTGACCGAGATCTTCGTCAGGGTCCTTGACCTCAGTGGAGGTGCACACTGCAAGACCAATCTATTGTATAGCACGGAAGTATGGTCCCGCTCTGTCCGAGTTCGCCATGTTGCAGCAGCGCATGCCTGACCCTCAGAAGCCAAGCGTATCGATCGGCCCCAGGTTGTTCGCAAAGCCACCCTGCTGCTGACTTGACATAACGAGCTGAGGATTGAGGAACGTGTCCCACTGAAAGCTCTCCAGTCCCAAAGTCCAGTCAAGGTCGGTCAAGCAAGGATTCTGCGACATGCCACTCCCGATAGTTGGCGCATCCGCTGGGGGCGAGGTAGCAGGTAGGGCTGACAGAGCCTCGAGCTCCTTCTCCTTGCGTTGCCGGAACATTCGCACCATTGCTGTAGCTTGATTGCGAGCTTCGAGCACCATATGGGTAGGATAAGCTTCAGCGATCTTATCGAGTAAAGTCATGGCTTCTGCGACGTAGCTAAAAGACCGTAGCGTACCAACGGCAAGTGTGACGCAGACGAACATGAACGGAGCATGTAGCACATTCCACCATGGCGTGCGAGTCTCGAGTAAGGCTTCTGCGGCGATGAGTGCAGCCTTCCCGATGTTCAGTATACTCTCAGCACGATCCTTCGCGTCCGTCAAACTCATTAGCCACAGGCGTCGGTAGATCGCGAAAGCCAAGTCGGCTTTCAATATCGTGATGAAGTGCGACTCTGTCTGTATCTCCTCGATGCGCGTCAAAGTGGCGCCCAAAGCTGCGGGTGGGTCCGGCTCACGCTCTCGATCGACGAAGTCGCTCGGTAGTATATCAGCAAGCTCAACGTACTGATGAGCGAAGCCGACGCCATCGGGTGCGAATTTCTTCGTCGTAACAACATCGAACGTCACTCGAGATCTGCCATACTCAAATGACAAAACGATATTTAGCGCTCGAGCGATCCAGAAGAGCTTCCGTCGCGTCTTTACGAGCTTGTGGTCTGCTGCACTTGCAGCTGGATATACGACAGCGATGGTCTGCATCTCCTTGTGCAGGCCACTAGCTTCTGCTTGATGCAATGCCATTGAGCTGGCCACCCAGGATCCGTGAGGTCTGCCCGTGCAGCGCAGATAGATCGTTAGCAATATCCACGCTGCTACGATCTGGTAAGATGGGTTGACAGCCATACGCTTCGTAATCAAGATTGACTTGACGATTTGGATGCAATCGGCTTCTCTGGGATGCGAGTTAGATGAGAAGAATGAGCCCAAGGCAGCCACCATCAGAATGATGAGATCAAGTTCGTTGTAGCCTTGAGTGTTAGCATAGCGGGCTGTAGACTTCTCGCTGAAGTCCGCCTCTTCCAGGAGACCAAGCTCACGCTTTACGGTACTGAAGTAGACCGCTGAAAGA
>KZ111140.1:2805292-2846378 GCA_002077045.2 Rachicladosporium sp. CCFEE 5018
AGCGCAGATAGATCGTTAGCAATATCCACGCTGCTACGATCTGGTAAGATGGGTTGACAGCCATACGCTTCGTAATCAAGATTGACTTGACGATTTGGATGCAATCGGCTTCTCTGGGATGCGAGTTAGATGAGAAGAATGAGCCCAAGGCAGCCACCATCAGAATGATGAGATCAAGTTCGTTGTAGCCTTGAGTGTTAGCATAGCGGGCTGTAGACTTCTCGCTGAAGTCCGCCTCTTCCAGGAGACCAAGCTCACGCTTTACGGTACTGAAGTAGACCGCTGAAAGACGTTGGAACTCGCCGTAAGGTATGATCGAATTGACATCGACTGGTAGGTCTTGCTCCTCACTCCGGAGGCCGAGGTTCCCTGTCAGTCAATATTAGCAAGGAGACTATGCTCTCGTCTCGGCTGCGACATCGCATACAAGCAAACGAATGCAGTCTTGGGATGCTCTCCGACTCCATGTCCATCCCCAGGATACGCGGGAATGTGATCGCGGAGTTTGCGCGCACGAAACGTGTCTTGACTGGGTCTAATATGCCGCGATGATGGAAGCTGGCACAAGTCAGTACAATCTTCAACCCGTCCGATCCATTGATACGCACCGTGCGCCGGGAGCAGTGAGAGGATGCGCTTGCAACTGGATAACACTCGGCGGCACTTCTGGCCAGCTTTGTTGGCGTGGTAAGGTCTCGGGGCCATTGTCAGAGGTCGGATGAACTAGGGAGGCTCGCTTGCCGGATGCCGTGTATTCACATTGATACTCATAGCGAACACAAGTCGCGCATGGCTTTCGACCATCGCACTTGCGCTTTCGCTGGCGACCTTGCTAATTATTAGCCCTACGGATTCGACACATTCATTCCGTGCCACTCACATGGCGCGCACGCTGCGCGAGAACGTTGGCGACCTGCATGGTGATCTCCGTCGCCATCTGCTGGACTCTCGGATCGAGGCCGTTTCGTGTCGCCGTTCATGGCGGTGAGACTTCTATTCAGTCGCCGGCTATCCCAGCTCCCGACATGCTGTAGTCACGCCAACTAGGTTATCGCAGCATCAAGATGAACATGTGCCCAAGAGGCTGGGTTGATCCCCTCTGCCAAGGTGGCTGTGCTGTTCCTTCGTGGAAGTCGGTTGCTGACTGTACATCCTCGATGTCCGTGCGCTAGAGTCGAGATCTGTCTCCTTCCGCCACCTCCGTCCATCTGCTCTGCCGCACCGCATCGCTACATATATCAAGACTTGAGCGGGCTGAAGGCTTCTTGCCTGGTGCTCATGATTGTGTCCTCGTCGATCCGCTCAGTTG
Organism: Rachicladosporium sp. CCFEE 5018; assembly: GCA_002077045.2. NCBI lineage: Eukaryota > Fungi > Ascomycota > Dothideomycetes > Cladosporiales > Cladosporiaceae > Rachicladosporium > Rachicladosporium sp. CCFEE 5018. The sequence continues at coordinate 2,806,602 of KZ111140.1, forward strand.
GACTACCAGAACAGACGCCGTCAAATGCCGATCTCATGGCTTGTCATTGAGTGCGGGGACCGTGTGGGCTCCCTGTGCATGTGCCGAGCATACGTGAGGACTGCCCTCTACACGTAGGTATACGTACATGTCACTATTCCTTTTCGAGTGTCATACTATCTTGCTTCCGCTTTCCTACGACCAAGTTCTGTTACTATTCTTCAAAGCAGCACAGCGTAGCACGGAACCGTGGGGCAAGCATGCCTGTCGACAACAGAATAGAGGGCCGTCTGGCCTTGATCACTGGAGCGAGTGGAGGGTAAGTGCTCGAGCAACGCACTGTCTACCACCTACGAACGCTCACTCATCTCAAGCCTAGCATCGGCGCCGCCTGTGCACGCTATCTCCACGCCCAAGGCGTCTCCCTGGCCCTGACCTACAGCACCAATGCCTCAAGTCTTCAAGACCTGGTCTCCAGTCTTCAATCCCAGTCCTCCTCGCTCAGAGTTACGTCTCACCAATGCGACGTAGCCAAAGACGCAGATCTCGCCCGCCTCTTCGACGAGATTAAAGCCCAACACTCCCAACACCCCGACATCTTAATCGCAAACGCCGGCTACGGCAAGCGCGTCTCAAACATCCTCGACATCGCCATAGAAGAATGGGATTACACCATAAACGTCAATCTCCGCTCCTCCTTCCTCCTGACTAAACTCGCGATCCCGCACATGCAGTCTCAAGCCTGGGGCCGTGTCATCTACATCTCCTCAATCGCAGCAGGAGGCACCTCGATAAATGGCTGCCATTACTCGGCCTCGAAAGCGGGCGTGCAGGGAATGTGCAAAAATTTGGCGCAGAAGATGGGGAAGAGCGGGGTGACGTTCAATGATGTTGCGCCGGCGATGATTACGGGGACGGGGATGATTCCTGATGAGGCAGCGTTGAAAGGGACGCCGGGGGATCCGGCGGGGATACCGGTTGGGAGGGCAGGGACGACGGACGAGGTCGCTAACGTGGTGACTATGTTGTGTAAGACGGGGTATATGACAGGGCAAAGTATACTGCTGAGCGGAGGACTGAAGTAGGAAGGTCGGGGTATGTTGTATATATATCCACAGTACGTGCAGTCCAAGATGCTCAAAAGCCCATCGTGACTGACGCAGCTGAGTTCGGTTTGTGAGCCCTAGGTGAAGTCCTTTGCGTTGCCTGCTCCATGCCACCTAGTTGAGCAGGATCCGTTGTACAGCTCACCATCATCCCCCCGTACATTGATCCGCTCCATGTACCGCGGTGCTCCTCCAAATTTTCGGCATTTGATCGTGCATTTCGAGTACATGCGGGACATTGAATGCCCAGGGCTTGCGGTTGCCGTTGATTGCCGCCACAAGCCGATGCGGGTGATGCAAGGCACTGCGGAGCCGTCATGAAGTCGGTTGTGCCGTCAGTCCGCTCGCTGCAACGTCCGCGCAGCTGCACGCTCGCTGCGGCGAGCCATTTTGGCCTGTATGCGACCAGTGAGCGTGGCAATGCTCTTTAAAGCCGCCGGATCTCACGGCGAGAGCACGATGTCGAACCAATGTACTGCTCCTCTCACGTCTTCCCAGCCTTTCTCAACCCCTCCATCATGTTGATCAGGTTGTCCACCAAGGGCGGACTTCTGCTCTCGTTGTGATTTCGTCTCATTGCGCCGACAACAGCGACCACAACCTCATCTGGATTGCTGACGAAAGCGGCACCATCTGGCTGACCTGGCTGATTGCCTAAGTATCTGATTGCCGCATTGCCCTTTCCATTGATTATCCAGCGCTGTGCCGCGTGATCGTCCGACCCATCAAGCCAGGCTGTAATATCGTGCGAAGCCAAGGTGTTCGGCTCTGTGGATCGAGTAATGATGCCATAGCACCAGAAAGCCAGACAGGACTGGTATACTGCAATGGCTGCAAAGTCGCAGATCAGACCTAGCCGGAGGCTTCTCGCTGCGCGAATGACTTGACCAGCGTGCCAGAGAGCTTGGCGTGAGGTCGTCGTCTTTGTCCATTGGACGAGCGATGGATACACGCGACGAGCTTCGTCTTCGCCTTCGACGCCTGCGAAGAGCTGTACGTCGTCGAGGGATAGATGGAGATGCATCAGGAGTAGTTCAAGAATGAGGGTGACCTTGGAGTCTTCCACGGAGCTGACGCGGAAGTATTGTAGGAGTTTTGTGAGTTCTGCATGCCGCGAGCTCATGACGATTGTGCCATTGCACCATTGACTGGCACCTTTGAGAGATGATTCGAGCTGTCTAAACTCCCAGATCATGCGCCAAGACGCTCCGAGCACGGCCATACTTGCTTGCCGAGAATCGACGAAGATATCTTTGTAGGCCAGGATATCAAGATCTTGGATGCAGTCGACTAGCGATGGCTGGCGATCGTGACGGGGTGCTGAGCTGCGCATATATGTCGCTTTCCATTGCTCAGCCGACGGCGCGTGCCACAAAGTCTCGGACTCTGGCAATGGCAGGTACAGCTCGGCGTAAGAGATCAGGGGTGAGGTAAGCAATGAAGCCGATGCTTCGAGGTCGTGCCGGAAAAGGTGCAATGCAAAGCGCTTCCTAGACTCTTGCTTCACCCACATCCGCCACTTCCGCTCCAAAACTTCACCTTGATCTTCAGAGTATGGTACGATGCGCTCGTATGTGCCTCGCCTGAACAGGCCGCCTCGCCGGGCCATGGTCACCAAGACTTGCTGAAAGCCCTCGGCGAGCTCCATTTTACGGCTGTCACCGCTCCACAGCCCGATCTTCAACTGTAACAGAGAAGCTTGCATAATTTGCAGGTCACGCATCAAGGTGTTATCTTCTTCGACCTGGACCTGCACAGCAGTGCGGATCGCCTCCTGGATCGCGTAGCCGACCTTTCGGATCGCAACGTCTGGTGTGAGGACCGCACCCGCCGCAATGATCGCAGCCAAGACCTCAGGTCGTGTTTGACGTTCAAGCAATGTCGGCGCATGGATCCAGTGCTTAGCATGCGAGCCAGGCGAAGTCAATGAAAACTGGAACAGGCTGTCAAGCAGGCTGATCGAGGGAAAGCACGCCACTGCACGAGGTATGCTATTAGGTTTGCATGTACTCAAGATCATCGCCAGCACTTTGTCTCGTGAGGTCTGTGACAGTGGCTCGCATGTCACCCTGCGATCGATGTCCAGACTTGTGGGAGATGGCAGACTCAGGTTTGCTTGCTCGGCAGATCCCGAGTCCTTGGACAGAGGTCTAAACCGCCACACTGACTGCTTAGGCAGCGATCCTGTATCTAGTGGCGGCACTGGCGCAGATGTGAAGCTCGGCATAATGTCCGAGCCAGCTGTAGGGAAGCCGATGCTTGGTGTCCTGAGATCGAATGGGTTCGCGTTGTTGTACGTATCCATAAATGTGAGGTCGATGTCGTTGAGCTCGAGGTTAGTGTCAACGCCGAAGTCAAAGAGCTCTCTTGGTGTCCAGGGACCTGGCTGATAGGGATTGAACATCTGCATCTGACTCATCTGCTGTTGCGGATTTGGTGGGGACATCTTATCTCGCAGGTAATCGAACATGGTATTGTCCGGAGTCTGTGGAGGCATCATTTGTCCAGCCAGGGACATCGGAGGCAACTGGTGCTGTTGGGGTTGATACTGCGTTTGCTGCTGTTGCTGTTGCTGCTGACGGTGATGCTGCTCCGTCTGCATTGCCGGCAATTGAGAAGGAGACGGCATCATCATTGACCCAACAGACTGACGATGAACAGCAGGGCTTGCTTGGATGTGCTGCATCTGGGGCAGCATTCTCGCGACAGGTGGCTGTTGCGACTGCATGTTTTGCAAGCTCTCAAGACTGTCACCAAACGGTTGCTGCTGTTGCGGCATGCTGTGGCTATGTTGCCGAAGGTGTTGCTGCTGCAGCTCGTTAGTATCGAGCTGCCCTTCCATCGACACTGGCGAATAGCTGGTGGTGAAATTGCACTGCATCTTCTTCTTGATGCAGCGCTTGCACGGCTTCTCCTCCTCACACTTGAGGTGAAGACTAGCGCAAGCTTCGCAAGCTTGAGATACGCGACTGTGCTGTACCACTGCGGGCTTCGAGTCTGCGCCGTCCTTGGAGTGGCCCAGCGTGTGGCGCTTCAGCAAGTCTGCTCGAGCGAAAGCCTTGGTGCAGATCTGACATTGATACGGACGCTCTCCATTATGCGATCGCACATGGCGACTCAGATGGTCCAGTCGCGCATACGCTCTGGAGCACTTGCCACACTGGTAAAGTCGACTTGGTGTGGCGGGCTGCCCTTGAGATGAGTCCAGGCGCGCCGGATCCTGAGTCTCCGAAGGTGTAGCATCCAGTCCAGTATCGGCGCTAGTCACAGCCTCTGAATTCGACCGCGAGCGTTTCTGTGCAGGTCCGACGTCTGCACTCACCTCAGACGTCGTCCGCATGTGTGATTCCATGCTTTGCGACGTGCCGAGAAGCTTTGCGAGCGGGGCACTGGCAACTCTGTCACAGCGTGCAATGAGGCCCAGCAACGTCGCCCACGTTCTCCGACGTAGACCCAGGCCCTGGTCAACGGAATAATATGCGTAGCGTATGCTCCGGCTGTGGCAGATGCACAAGCAGGTGGAGGAGCGCAGGAACCTGGGAGGTGGGCAGCCGGGGCAAATCTGGGGTCTCTGAGCTCAGACCAGATCCCGCGCTCGGTTCCGATTTCTCCGCACGGCTCTCGCTTGATGCTTGCATGACAAGCCGTCTGATTTCCTGGAAGCTTAAAGATCTGTCATCGACAACATGGCCCCATCCCGTCGACTACGTGCTTCATTATGGTCCAGATGGACTCTTACTGTGGTCCCCATGTCGACTTGTATCCATACCACATGCAAGTCGCGATGTTGCAACGGATGAGGACGAATCAGGAATCGCTGTTTCGGCCCCCACGAGTTGATTCATCTATTTCCTTGGTCCTGTCGTCGGCTTGTACACCAGAAGTAGACGTTCAGACTCGGCGACAAGACCACAACCGAGTCCGACTGACGGACGAACAACAGCCCTACCTCGCGCAATGGCATATAGAAGGGCGCATTCGCGTGCCTGCTCCAACAACGTTGTGTTCGGTACGGCACTCTTGTCCACGCATCGCTCGAGACTCGATTTGGCAGCATCTTGTGAGCATAATTGTTGTATCAGAGACTGATCGCGGACGTTGTGTTCTCTCCTTGCATTGTCACTTCCCTCTCCATTGCGTTCTCAGCGAGCATTCCCTTCGCAAATGGCTGAAGCGGGTATCGAGATGCGACCACTGCATGGGCACGCGAAGAAGGAGAGACCGAAGCACGGCGCGTACTGTAGGACAGATGGCGTCTGGTCGTTGCCGACCGAGCAATTCAGATTACTGATCTTGAAAGCCAGGGCGACGCACTCTTTGGCAAGCTATCGCAGCTGTCTCCGTCATCCTAATCATCAACTTCGCCATCCTCGGATGGGCCGTACACAGGCAGAACGACGGTGGTATTGCAACAATACACCGAGGCTCCGAGAGGAGTATGGGTACTGTCCGTAAGTGCCCAATGCTGTGCGAATCAGCGCGGCGGTCACTGACACGTCCGCAGACTTCGTGACACACAGCGTGATCAACATCTTCGGTGCACTACTTCTCATGACCTGTAACGCTTGCATGCAGTGCCTTTCTGCACCAACACGAGCCGATGTTGATAGAGTACATGCCCAACACGACTGGCTTGACATCGGCATCAGCAGTGCGCGAAATTTGCGCCATGTGAGTGTTTGGCGTGGCCTGCTCTGGTCATGTCTGTTGCTGAGCTCCTTCCCTATCGCATTACTGTATGCACTGCACTGATTCTCTCGGTTGCACAATGCACTAATCTAGCACAGATATAACTCGGTGGTCTTCACTTCGCCAGGTGCAATCGACTACATGGCTGTCCTTGTCACTCCCGAATTCCTAGTGGGTGGCCCGTATCGCCAAAGTCCCAACGACGACAGCACGCTAGATGGTAGCACCAGTATGATGGGCGATATCAAGACCCTTCAAACCGACGCTCAGAGTCTTGTCCGTTTGGAGAGAGATGACTGCTACAAGAAGTACAATATACCTGTGCAGACAAACTTGTCTCACGTGCTACTTGTGTCGGACTACTCTGCTCCAAATGACACAGTGATCTACGTGTTCGAGCAGTCAACGGGCTCCGAGGAGTCCAAATTGCCTGGCTGGACGTCGTCGGGACCAGGTAACTGGGGCTTCACGGAACCGACCTGTAACGGCGCCATCCGTTATGGCTGGACTGACTATCAAGGCTTGCCTGAGACTTGTACCACCAGCACAACAGTGACGTCTGACACTACATTAGTCAGTCGCGCCGGGGGTTTCTGGCAACCCCCAGATAACGGAGACTCTGATGCTACGCAGCCTGGTGGTCAAGTACGGGTCAATGTCGACTACTGTCTCGCTAAGCCACTAACAGAGCCTGCTTGCGAGGTCAACGTTAGCGTCACACTTCTGGCAGTTGTCATCGTGTTCAACATTGTCAAGCTGCTCTGCTTGCTCGCCACACTAATGTTGCCGAGCTTTGACCCTCTGATCACGATCGGCGATGCTCTGGCATCTTTCTTCATTGTGGCGGACTCGTATACAGAGCGCCAGGGCCTATTATTCGCGACGGAAGTAACATCCGGTTCGTGGCAACTGAGGAGCATAGATGGCCAGCCGCCGAGACCTCGCACGTGGACACAGCCTCCGCTCGGGCTGTACAGCACCGTGCAGCCTCTCAAGTGGGCTACCAATCTTATGGTCATCCTTTTCGTCTTCATCGGCGGAGCAGTCATGCTCTACGTCGGCTCGCACTGGGGCAAGTGGACTCCGGGCTTCTGGTCCCAAGGCTTAGGCGTCATCAATCCCGCCTTCATCATTCCCGAAACAGTGGGCTGGGATGTGCTGTCCACTGTCGTCCTTGCCAACACGCCGCAGCTGTTCATCTCTGGCGCGTACTTCAGCTTCAATTACCTGCTCACCACCATGCTTCTCTGCAAGGCGTTTTCATTCTGAGCCTGTCAAGCAGTCTGAGCAGATCGGTAATTGGCAGATGTCACTCCCTTGGGCCTACTCCATACCTCTGTTCATCAGCATGTTCCTACTGCATCTGTTCACTTCACTGGCCCTCTTTGCGGTGCGGGTTGGAAGCTACGCATCGACCGGTGATAGACGCTCTTACCTCTCCGGCGTAGGCTGGTCAATGAGAGGTATCATTGCGGCGGTGGTGGTCGGGGCAGTGATGATACTTGGTCTGGCCGGTCTTGCTTTGTTTGGTAAAATGGAGAGGGGCGCACCAGTCGTTGCGAGTTGCAGTGTGGCGATTGCTGCTGCTTGTCACGCACGAGCTGATGATCGGGATGTGGAATTGAAGAGGGTTAGATTTGGGGTTGTCGGGGAGGTTAATGTTGACGGGAAAACTGTGGGGAAGGTAGGATTTGGCAGTAGTGGTGTACGACCGCTCAAGGATGGAGAGGTGTACTTGTAGCCTACTGTCTCTTGCCATTAGTGAATTCAAATCGCATCTGTACTCGCTGTATTAGTATTATCCTTTTGATCGATGTGATGCATAAGATTGCATATGCACTCGACCTCCGACCTGCATATCAAAAGTGAAGTCCTCGCTTACTCATCCAATCATCTACGACTTCACGTGTCAGGTGCCAAGGTAGCACCGTACTGTATCGTCAGAAGTTCAATTCACCGACCTACGCAGATCGCGAAGCCTCGCAAATATGCTCTGATCAGAGAGCTCTCACCACTGATATTTGCTGTCAGCTCCGAAAAACGCGCCGCAAATACCGCACGAAGCCCACCACTTGCGACTGAACCACCTCCAAAGACGTGGAAGCGCGAGATCATTACGCGCCGCTGAGCCTACCCTAATTCCGACGGCGATGCGCCGCGGCTGCTAAGCATCAGGATGTCAGTCTGGAATCAGGAGAACATAGTCGACGTCGCAGAATCGGTCGGCATCGCATCACTCAGCAAAGATGTGCAAGAACACCTCGCGCGAGACGTGGAATACCGCATCAGTCAGGTGCTTGAGGAGGCACTGAAGTTCATGCGCCATGGCAAGCGGACAACTCTACACACACAAGACGTCTCGCAGGCGCTGCGACTGCTGGACGTTGAACCACTGTACGGCTACGAGAGCACGCGACCGCTGCGATTCGGAGAAGCGAGCATTGGGCCCGGACAACCGCTGTTCTATGTTGAGGATGAGGAGATGGACTTCGAGAAGCTCATCAACGCGCCTCTGCCCAAGGTTCCGCGGGAGATGAGCTTCACCGCCCACTGGCTGGCAGTCGAAGGCGTGCAGCCTAGCATCCCACAGAATCCAAGCACAGCCGATCAGCGCAGTCAAGAGCTCTTACCCAAGGGCGGCACCGCATCGCAGACACTCGCAGCTCTGAGTGGCGCTGAGGGCGTCACAGTGAAGCCACTCATCAAGCACGTGCTTTCCCGCGAACTGCAGCTATACTTCGAGCGCATTTGCGACGCGATGCTCTCACCGAAGCCAAGCAGCGATGAATACCGCGCCACGGCTCTCGCATCTCTACGCTCGGATCCGGGCATCCATCAGCTCATACCATACTTTGTCCAATTTGTGGCGGATAAAGTGACGCACAACCTCAAGTCACTCCCGACCCTGACTGCATCTCTCTCACTCATCGCAGCGCTGCTCGATAACCCCTCACTCTACCTCGCACCATACGTTCCGGCGATTGTACCTTCAGTCCTCACATGTCTAGTCGGCAAATCACTCGGCACACCAAGCATAGATGGCGCAACCACGCATTTCGCACTACGCGACTACGCTGCTAGTCTGATCTCAGCACTCACCAGGAAATACGCTTCCAGCTCTTCGACTTTGAAGCCTCGCATTGCCCGTTCATGTCTGAAACACTTTCTCGACTCGCACAAGTCGTTCGGGACGCACTACGGTGCGATTCTGGGACTCACCTTACTTGCCGATGCTGAGGGCGTGAGAGCACTCATACTGCCGAATTTGCAGGCTTATGATGCCGTGCTCGCAGAAGGGCTGAAGGATGATGGCAAGCGGGAGGCTGCAGAAACAGTACTAGGAGCGATTATGAGAGCACTTGGGCTGTTGGCCAAGGCGACTGGTGGGATGGGCGCAGTCAATGGGTTCCCTGAGGGTGATGCGTTGAAGGAAAGACTGGGTGACGTTGTGGGCGATGTCGTGGCTGCTAAAGTAGTGGAAGCCGGAGATACGCGAATCATCGCGGCGGTGCTAGACAAGGGAGTGTTGTGAGAGGGCAAGGGAACCAACCTGAATTTAGCGCGGTGTTTGGGGGATGTATCAAAGACGGCGGCACGTGCGGCGTAGGTCCAACGTGGTCACTGGTCATCACGATCAGAGCGGTGTATCTTGGACATTGCGAGAGCATAAGAGGCAGACCTCTAGATACTGAAAAGCGATTCGTACCCGGAAACTCTTTTGTGCATTTGTATGCAAGATGCTTCATGCAATATGCATTTCATGGCTTTTGTATCATTGATCCTTGATCATTGTATCATTCCCCCGCTCTGAGCTTCTCCACTGCATGGAACCGAGTAGACTGCGAAATCTACTTCTCGTAGACCCAGTCATGGCCAGCCTGCTTCCAGCTCTGAATCTCAGACTTGGTGAACCACAAGTCGATCTCCTTCTTGGCGGAGTCGACAGCATCGGACCCGTGGCAGACGTTGCGTCCGACGTCCTGCGTTGATGTTAGCCAACACCCTTGCCCCACCAGACTTCCCAATGCGATGAGGAAGCACTTACAATAGCGAAATCTCCCCTGATGGTACCCGGCTGACTCGCCAACGGGTTCGTAGCACCCAGAATCATGCGTCCAGTCTTCACCACCTCACGGCCCTCCCACACCATAGCGCAGATGGGACCGGAGTTCATGTACGACACCAAGCCCTTGAAGAACGGCTTCTCGGCGAGGTCGGCGTAGTGCTTCTCGAGGTGCTCTTGGCCGGGGGAGGTGAGCTTGATGGCCACGAGCTTGAAGCCGCGGTTCTCGAAGCGGGAGATGATCGTGCCGACCAGGCCGCGCTGGACGCCGTCGGGCTTGATTGCGATGAAGCTAGGAATGATGGTCAGCTTCAATGGTGTGGGTGAGAGGGTTGATGGCGTGAAGCTTACGTTTGTTCTGAAGTCATGATGTCGGCTTGTTGTTTGAGGTTTGTGAGAAGGTGAGAGCGGTCTTTGGGGCCTAGGTGTTTGAAGATTGGAGGTCGTTCACCGCTGGACATTGAGACGGTAAAGTTTTGATGCGCTGTGTTTGGTGGGCTTGGTGGGGCAGAGACTACTGCAGGGGCGTGCATTTCAAGATGATCAGATTAGATAAAGCTAATGTATGAGCTGCTGGAGAGCTGGATGAGTATCCCAATGCATCAACAATTGCATGCAGAAGTTCAAACAGCAACATGGGCGTCAACGGGGCATCTGGGAAGTGGTCGAGCTATTTGCTCGTGCTGCTGTGTATTCTGGGGATCTACACCACGCCGGCCGGTGGGTACACCCACGTAGTCTACCTTGTCAATGTTCGTGGACTCGGCTGACATACCGCGTAGTGAGTGTGAAGAAGGAGAACTTCAAGACATGCGACCAATCCGGCTTCTGCAAGCGCAATCGCGCGTATGCTGATACTGTTACTTCGACATCGGGTTTCAAGTCACCATACGTGCTCGAAGCAGCATCGATCAAATTCGATCATGGCGTCCTTTCGGGAACAGTGATCAAAAGCCTTGCAGATGGCGCGAATGTGCGTCTGCCGCTCACAGTAGCCCTGTTCGACTCTGGAGTCGCACGCGTGTCTCTCGACGAGGAGAAGCGGAAGAAAGGCGAGATCGAACTCAGGCATGGCAGTAAGGCGCGGAAGGAGCGCTATAATGAAGCCGAGAAGTGGGCGATTGTTGGTGGGACGAAGCTTAGTTCTGGCGCGGCAATGAAGGCTGTTGGTAAAGGTGTGACGTCTGTGGTCTACGGTCCCGAGAGCAAATTCGAGGCCATCATTACGCACGCGCCGTTCGCGGTAGAATTCAAGCGTGATGGTGAGACGCAGATCAGGTTCAATGACAAAGCGTACATGAATTTCGAGCATTGGCGGCCAAAGGTTGAGAAGCCTGTTGTCGAGAAGAAGGAGGGCGAGGAAGCACCACCAGAAGACACCACTGGAGAGGATGAGTCCACCTGGTGGGACGAGTCGTTCGGTGGAAACACCGACTCGAAGCCTCGCGGACCGGAAGCGGTGGCACTGGACATCAGCTTTCCAGGCTATGAGCATGTCTTCGGGGCTGCCGAGCACACTGGACCTCTCTCGCTCAGGGAGACTCGAGGCGGCGATGGTAAGTTCAGTGATCCGTACAGATTGTACAACTCGGATGTCTTCGAGTATGAGATGGACAGCCCGATGACACTGTACGGCTCGATCCCGTTCGTGCAAGCGCACAAGAAAGACTCCACTGTGGGTGTCTTGTGGCTCAATGCTGCTGAGACGTGGATTGATGTCACCAAGAGCACCGCATCGGCGAACCCGCTTAGTCTTGGCATCGGCGCGAAGACGACTACGAACACCCACTGGATCAGTGAGAGCGGTCTGCTCGATGTCTTCGTGTTTCTTGGACCCAAGCCGCAGGATGTCATCGGCGCGTATTCGGAGCTCACTGGCTACACCCAGCTGCCACAGCATTTCGCCATTGCGTATCACCAGTGTCGCTGGAATTATGTCACTGATGAGGATGTAAAGGACATTGATCGCAAGTTTGACAAGCATCGCATTCCATACGATGTGATTTGGCTCGACATCGAATACACCCACGAGAAGGAGTACTTTACGTGGGATCCGATGACCTTCCCAGATCCCTTGACAATGCAGAAGCAGCTCGATAGTCACGAGAGAAAGCTTGTGTACATCATCGATCCGCACATCAAGAATACTGACAACTACCCTATTGTCGACGAGCTAAAGTCCAAGGATCTTGCCACCCATAATAAGGATGACAACATCTACGAAGGCTGGTGCTGGCCAGGAAGCAGTCACTGGGTGGATGCTTTCAATCCCAAGGCGCATGACTGGTGGAAGACGCTATTTCGATACGACAAATTCAAGGGTACGGCCAAGAACTCGTGGCTCTGGAATGACATGAACGAACCCTCTGTCTTCAACGGTCCTGAGACGACGATGCCCAAAGATAATCTGCATCACGGTCAGTGGGAGCATCGCGACGTCCACAATCTCAATGGCCTGACGTTCGTCAACGCGACTTATAATGCCCTCCTAGCCCGTGACAAGGAGGAAGAGAAACACAACGTGCGGCCTTTCGTTCTCACTCGCTCCTTCTACTCTGGCTCCCAGCGCATGGGTGCCATGTGGACCGGTGACAACCAGGCCATCTGGTCTCACCTAGAAGCCTCGATCCCCATGCTGTTGAGTTTGAACATCGCCGGCTTTCCATTCGCCGGCGCAGACGTCGGTGGCTTCTTCGGCAACCCATCTAAGGAACTCCTTACCCGCTGGTATCAAGCTGGAGCCTTTTACCCGTTCTTCCGCGGCCACGCTCACATTGACACCCGTCGGCGCGAGCCTTACCTCGCAGGCGAGCCGTACACCGGAATCATCACGCAGGCTCTCAGACTGCGATACTCCCTTCTTCCAGCATGGTACACAGCGTTCCACGAGGCTTCCACGACCGGCGCACCCATCATCAGACCACAGTACTACGTCCATCCCTCTGACGACAAGGGCTTTGCCATCGATGACCAATTTTACGTCGGATCTACAGGTCTACTGGCCAAACCCGTCACAGTTGAAGGCGCAGAGAGCCAAGAGATCTACCTTGCTGACAAGGAGACTTACTACGACTATTTCGACTTCTGGGCGTATGAGGGTCCGGGTAAGGAGAAAGTCGCGGCACCTCTAGACACGATCCCACTGCTGATGCAGGGAGGGCACATCGTTCCTCGGCGAGACAGACCGCGCAGGAGCTCAGGCCTGATGAAGTGGGATCCGTTTACACTGGTCGTGGTGATTGGTCACTCCGGAGATGCCGAGGGGACTCTATACCTCGATGATGGCGAATCGTTTGACTTCCAGGAAGGAGCTTACATTCACCGCAAGTTCGCCTTCTCGACCGCTGCCGGCAGCCTGCAGTCCGAGAATCTAGCGCCCGCGGGTACGAGTACAAGCAAGAAGGCGAAGGCTTACTTGGCGTCTATGGCGCAGGTACATGTGGAGAGGGTCATCATTGTCGGCGCGCCGAGCGCATGGAAATCGAAGGCGAAAGTTCAAGTCAGCGAGACGGCCTCGGGTTCCAGCAGTTCCGCGACTAGGGACGTGCCCTTTGAGTTTGTGGCGAAGGATGGGGGGAAGGCTGCATATGCTGTGGTCAAGAACCCGGGAGTTTCCATCGGGGCCGGGTGGAAGATACAGTTCTGAAAGCATGTGTAGTAGCGTGTATGAAGTCGAAGCAATGCCTCCACTAGTAAGCTGCTCGGCCATAGCTCCGCAGCATGCAAAATCCTTTGATGGCGTCTCAATCCCTGCGTGGAGTATTGGACCGTTGACGACGCGCATCGCCTGCGAAATTTAGGTGACCTCATTGCTGCCTGTACCTGTTACGAGGGTCGCATAAGCATAGCAGCACAGCAATTCACTGTCGCAGCTGAAGCAGTAGGCGCACTGCCTAGGTTCTAGACCATGTGCGGTACATGTATGGGGTCGGCGATCCCGAGCGGAGGCGAATTGGACCCCGGCATTATTGTAAGATGCCTTCCACGCGTTACTTTGACGACTGTTGTGCATTCCATCGCGAGCAGCCTGATTATCATGTCGGATCCTGACGTTGCCGATGTGACTTCACGTGCCGACCGAGACCGCGGAAAAGTCATAGAGATCAGCGCTGTTACGTACCGGACTGCAGGTCCGCTTGTCGAGGAAATGACTTGCGGCGCCACGTGCCGGTCCCGAGGCTGTGTTTCAATGGCGTTACCTTAAAGCTTGGCTCTCAAACGCGACTTCAATGCTTCCCTGCATGTGGGACATGTGCTTTGCACGTTGTATGATCTACACTACTATGACGAGCGGTGATGTTCGGTTCTAGCACCGGTACCATCTCACAGGTATTTGAATTTGCAAATTGCTGACTCGACAGTCTTTGATGGCATTGGTAAGGTGCCGCCAACTGGAGACGTGGCTGAAGTCGTCCCTGGCACCAGATCACCATCAAGAACTTTAGCCGTTTTGACGACACGCCCGCGCCGGAATGAGCATCGCGACCCGACTCGCGACATCATCGAGCCACAGGCTGTGAATAGACTTTCGAGTTCTGAGCACATGTCTGCTCAAAGTATTACAGACGTCAACGAAGATTGCCCAGCATTTCAAGCCATGATTGTGGCTGTGCCAGCTCGATACAGTGGGCCTTGAAAGAACGGAGTCGAGACTGGTCGGCTTGTAGACTGAATCTCGTGTCTGCCGGAGTGTCGTGCGGGAGATCCACTACAGTACCCGACTGTGGCTGTGCTTGCGACGTTCAGCTGGTAACAAAACGCGCAATCAACCTGGCTAGTCGACGATAGAGCTAGGCAAGTCACTTGCATTACCAAATGTGCGCCATTGTGGGTGCCACACCTGTGGCGGTGCAGGACAATGTCGTGGAGCAGGCGGTCAGAGGCAGTCCAAGCACTGACTAGATTGGCTTCATTTACCTATCCGCCGTTTCAAGAGCCAATGGGACTGTGAGACGACATTCCAAAGGCTGCCAAACTCTATCACCCACATCTTCCCGTCATTCGCTCTCTTGCACTAGGTGCACTGTGCCACTGCGACCGCGTCCTGCTCTCCTCAATTCTTCTCTCGGAGCCACCGAATGTAGCTACTAGATCGTTTCAATCGCGCGATCGTGTGCAACTAGCAACAAAACTTACAGCGTCTATTCAGTCTCGAGGGGGCCTTTGCGCTGCGATCTGTGCTACGAACGACGTAGTTATCGCTAGACCAGGGCCCGTGGGAGATGATCGACTGCCGTGGCCGTCCGTTCGACAGCTTGTACAGCTGAACTCACGGCGCATTGCGGGGACTCTTCGCTCTTTCTCTGCAGCTGCTCGCAATCGTGCATGACAACTGTTAGGCGAAGAAGCCGTCGTCTATGCGCCGCGACGCGAACGTGGCGACAAATATGAGGCAACATAGTCTATCGAAGAGGGGAGACCTCCCCTCTGACCAGACTACACAAAGCGAACAGCGTCATGCTCGATGGCGGCGACTGTCACCGTCTCGCGGACCAAAACTTCCAATGTCAAACGGAAGATGGCTGCATCCCCTCAGCCAGCAGTCGACGCTCTCACTGCGATCACTCCATATCGAATCCACGTTTCGCAGAAGTACCTTGATCTTACGCGACAAAAGCTCGAACTCGTCAGGCTCCCTCGCGAAGCCCGTTTGACATACGGCGCCAGTCCTATCTCCACGACGGTGTCGAAGACCCAGCTCGAACCTCTGATAGATCACTGGCTAGAATCTGACTACGACTGGCGGTTCCAGGAGACGCAACTCAACGACCATCTCCCGCAGTTCCGTACCAGAGTCTGCGGTGCGCGTCTGCACTTTGTTCACAAGACTTCGAACTCGCCGGCTGCGATCCCTTTGCTGTTCATACATGGCTGGCCAGATAGCTTCATCACCGTGTCAGCAGTAATCGACAGCCTGTGCGACCCTTACGCAGCCTATGAGGACGAGCAGTCACAAGCACCCTCATTTCATGTAGTCGCGCCAACGATACCTGGCTTCGGGTTCAGTGAGCCTGTGAAGGAGGAAGGGAATAACCTGTGGTCCACTGCGGAGGCATTCGATGCATTGATGAAGCGGCTAGGGTATATGCACTACATGGTGTATGGATCAGACTGGTGAGTCGCGGAAAGCGAGACGGTGGTACCGGGATGAGTCGCTGACAGTGCAACTCAGGGGATTCAAGATCGCTCGCGCGATTGCACTGCAGCACCCGGAAAGCTGCATGGCAGTGCATACAACGAATCCTGAGATGCCGTGGCCGAGCCCAGAGCTGAACATGTTCCCCGGCAGTGGCATGCTATCGCCAATGCAAAGGATTCCAGTGACGCCGCAGCTCATCGCAAGTCAGGTGCCCGCAGATCAGCAGCAGACCATGGCATTCGCATTGTGCGATTCACCCTCGGGCCTCCTAGCGTACCTGATGGATATGATCAAGCCACCAGCATCGACATCTGCGCCTACCTCTAGCGTACCGACACCTTCGCCGCACCTCTCGCCCTATGCGCAACATAGTCCTGCGATATCAAGCAGTTCGCAATCTCGAGATCCATGGTCACCCACAAACCTGATCAATTGGACTATGCTCCACTGGCTGCCCGGACCCGAGATCTCACTCCGCTGGGTCGCGAACTCCACGTCGATGGATCCTGTCCTCTGGACTGCACACTCGCAAGTCCCGCTCGGGATTACGCACTACAGCGTTCCAGGCTCCCAGCGTCGATCACACAACCCGGTAATCTGGGCAGAAGCGTACCATCGCGTTGCGATGATCAGGAGACGGATCGGTGGTGTCAGGTTCGCGGCCTGGGAGCGACCAGACGACGTGGTGGCTGATATTCGAGAACTGGCTGGGCTGGTCTATGGCGCGGGGATTGGAGACGGTGGCATGGTTGTGGCAGGCATGTAAGGAATGTGCGGGTTATTGCACGCACACAGGCTCTGGTTTCAGGGCGCAGGTGGTATGGGATCGACGCGAGCGGCACAGTAAGACTCGGTCTGGTCGGAGTGTCTCTGTACACATACTGGGCAACAAGTCTAGGGAACGATGGCTGCCCGTAATATGTAGTGAGCAGCCTGTATGCCACAGCGGAGGGCAACGGCAAATATATCTCTCCTTTCCACTACTATCTCATCCACACAACATACGAGCGACCAAAGATGTGGATGGTAATCGATTCTCTCGTTCGCGGTCCTTCTATCCCTCACTTTGGCGTGGAATATAGCTAAGTAGCGAGATCAGTCACAAGAAGCTTTAGAGCCGTACTGGCCATGCTGTACATGGAGGTGAAAGTCTGCTTCTTCGCATGAAACCCTCGTAGTGGCTCACTTACTGTAGCAGCCACTTCCTCATGTCTC
This sequence comes from Rachicladosporium sp. CCFEE 5018, assembly GCA_002077045.2. NCBI lineage: Eukaryota > Fungi > Ascomycota > Dothideomycetes > Cladosporiales > Cladosporiaceae > Rachicladosporium > Rachicladosporium sp. CCFEE 5018. Next base: position 2,823,793 of record KZ111140.1, read on the forward strand.
TGGATCGAAGTGAAGTCGACTATGTCCAAGAATGGGTCCGGTGGTCTGGTCCAAGGGTCACAGCAGTGAGACATTTTACGCGATCTCGAATCACAGGACCCGGCATTTTCTCGTAGGGCTGAGTGATGCGCCACTGAGGGAAATTCACAAAATCTCGCAGGCTAGAGCGCCTGATCAACTTTGACGATCTTACATCCACACCTCGAAAACCAAAGTGCCTTAGAATCACTACGCACTCGATATCACACATCACGTTCACCTGCCTGAAACACAATCTCACTTCTCTACTACCCTACATCAACCCATCATCGTCACTGGGCTGTGGAAACCACGCCCCAACCTACTTCACGCTGGCAGCTCTACCCATTGCCAGTCCCAAACCACACAATACGAAATTTGCCCGTTTATAACGAGCAGATTTCGTCCTACCTGAGCCTCTTACGCCACCCTCCCCTTCTATGAGTCCAGAGGATCTTCTACGTTTGTTCTGCAAGCCAAAGAAGTGCGTATTCCTGCAGTGACCGCGGAACGTTGTGGCGGATGCTGATACATGTACAGGCCTAGGTAACAGGACCAACAAAGGAATCTCTAAAACCATCCAAATTACCGAACCGCCCATCGATCGAGCCTTGAACGAGTGACAGTTGAAGAAGTGCTATAACAAAACCGACCACTGCCAATTACCACCGACAACATTCCGCCACCCAAGACCTTCGTGATCGTTCCTTCTGGACGGCCTCCCTAAGATCAGGACGAACAGTGTTTGCCGCATACCGTTTGCCGCTGGCGAAAGCCAGCCTCCACGCACCAGCAGAAAATTGTTCGCTTGGCAAGATCTCAAGGCGGTCAGACCACACAGGTCAGAAAGAGTGAAGAAGCGCCGTAAGGATCATCGCACGAGTATAACGCGAAAGTAGAGAGTCTGTCGAGCGGTCTTCAGTATAGCACAGAGATGATCCACGCCGAAGTACCCACACACTACACCGGCTCGCCGTCATCTCTCGCCGGCACACCTCACCTGACGATCAATCATGATGTTACAGCCGATCTAGACTCCAGCAATGCGTTCGAAGGACCCGAGAAGCTGCTTGAATTGTGGTTCAGTCCGTCCGAGCAAGCACTCGCGGCTTCTGCCTCGCCACTGGGTCTGAAGGCAGTCTCGCAGGAGTCATGGAAGGAGATGCTGGATCTTGTCAATTGCAAAGTCCTTTCAATCATCGAATCACGCAATGTCGACGCCTACCTACTCTCGGAGTCGAGCATGTTCATCTTCCCGCACAAGCTCGTCCTGAAAACCTGCGGCACTACGACCCTCCTGTGTGGCTTGCCGCGCATGCTTGAGATTGCAGCTCTCGAAGCTGGCTTTCCGCACGTTCAGGGCAATGCCAGTAAGTGCATCACGGCCGCCGCTACACCACATCGCGTCTTCTACAGTCGCAAGAACTTTCTGTACCCTGACGAGCAGCGTGGCCCACATCGCAGCTGGCGAGACGAAGTACGCTTCCTTGACAACATGTTCCTCGGTGGCAGTGCGTACATGATCGGCAAGATGAATGGCGAGCACTGGTATCTATACATCACAGGACCTGGCACTGAACTTACGCCACCCACCACGCCGATCGAGGAGCGTTTCGAATCGCCGACTAAGCACATCAGCCTCCCTGAGCAGATGAATAAGATGTCATGCAACGACGATGATCATAGAGACGAGACTCTTGAGGTTCTGATGACGGACCTTGATACCAAGAACGCCCGACAGTTCTACCTCGAAGATGCAAGTCAAATTGCACACGAGAACGCTCGTCGCACACAGCTGGCCCGCAGAGACGCTGTTCAGCATCTTGGCGTTGTAGCCGGTGCGAATGACTCCAATTCTAGCATCTCTGGAAACACTCTCGTGAATGGCAGTAGTCAGGACGATTCTGGTATTGACGTCTTTGCGCAGACATCTAGCGATCACTCAGGTTGTAGCTCCGATGCTGAGGATGACGTTATGACTTTTTCGGCGGAGTTGAGCACTGAAGGCCACACTCTGGGCACAGTCATTTCGGAAGCCTGTGGACTGTCAGACGTGTATCATCAGTCGAAGTACTCCGACGCTCGCATCGACGCCTACTCGTTCGCGCCTTGCGGCTTCTCAGCCAATGGCGTCGTACCCGAGCCCAGCGATCCGGACACCACGCACTACTGGACTGTCCATGTCACACCTGAGCCTCAGTGCTCGTACGCAAGCTTCGAAACAAATGTTCCGACCCGCCAGACTGGTCGCGAGACCGTCGAGGTCGTTGAACAGGTCGTCGACATCTTCAAGCCCGGCCGCTTCAGCGTCACACTCTTCGAAGCCAAGAATGGCGATGCCACCTCAATGGCGAAGAAGGACAAACGCATGAACACCGTCAAGGGCTATCGTATGGTCGACCGCATCGTGCATGATCTCGAGGGATATGAACTGATCTTCAGATACTTCGTTCGAAACGACTGGAAGGGTGGTGCGCCGAGGTTGGGAGAGAAATGTTGGTAGGTGGTTGATGGCTTCTGGTGTCTCGCACGGTGGCGAAGTGGTTGATGTCACGCTCCTTCGTAACGGCCTGTATCTCGTATCTAGTCTTTGGTTTGCGTGTCTCCGTTCATACAATGTCATCTGTATTTTCTTCGTGGGTGTTTCAGGGTGTCTCTACTGTCTGGACACCTCTGTTGAGTCCATGTCTAGTGCCTCTCGCAACAACTTTCGAGCATGCCATGGGAGTAGGAGTACATGTTCCACGTTTGCTGTACGGTACATAAGAATATAACATGCAGTTGGACTATGGATTGAACGGGCACGTATTACGATTCGAGGTGAGCACACATTGGATATCCACGTAACTCACAGCAGTATCAACTGCCCAGTCAGAATTTCAGCGCTTTAACAGAGCACGTTGTGAAGCAGATATCTTCGTGTACCAGAGTATTGCTATGCATTTCAGCTATTCAAGCAGTGATGTAGCTAAGTAACTAGTTCGGTGGTCAAAAGTGTTCTGAATTCCATGGGTAATGGTGAAACAATGGAAACCATCTACAGTACATGGTCCATTGTCATCCCCCAACGCCTCGCCAATAGACATCATAGAGAGCACTCATATGCTTCTGGACGGCCATGCCAGACTCGTCATACATTGATGTATCCCATCCCATCCCCTTCATTTCCAGAACGCCGTTTGTGCCGGTCGCCGCCAATTGACAGTGGCTAAGATGAGGTCGAGCCGACGCTCCCCCTGCTCGAAGTCGAACTTGAGTTCGAGGTGGCAGTGTTTAGTGCTGGAGCAGCCTTGGAAGGATCCGCTGATCGGCGTCGTGATGCGGCAGATGCGATCTCGAATTGTTGGCGGGTGTGTTGGTGCATGAGTCTACAGAAACAATGTTAGTCATGTTTGGGATTAACGACGAACAGATACAGCACTTACTTCTGGTACGACATCATCGCCTCGTCGGGCTGCGAGAGATCGAATTGCTGGTTGAAGACTACTTGGGCGGTCTTGATGTCCGCGAAGGAAGTGGAGGAAGACATTGTAATGACGTCGATTCTTTGATGTTTCGAGATGTTCGATTTGAGGAAGGCTTAATGTGCGTAGTTGACGTTATCGTTGCATTGATTGTTGTCGTAGGAGGATGAGAGAGCGTGATTTCGCGGCGCATATCCTACCTATACCCTCAATCCCCTACCCGCACATACTCACAACCGCTTATCCATGCGTCACCCCCGTCAGCATTAGATACAAGGTACGCATCCCAAAGCGAAACGGGGATAGTGGAGCACCCGCGTCAGACTACACAGATCTTCACTCACGCAAGCACCCGAAGGCGTAACGACTTGCTACGAGTCAAGTATTCGGTTGATGGCGAGAGGCTGTAGAAGCTGCGCCGGGCCGGGGCCGTCGCGATAGAGACTGAAGGTCCGCTTTTGCTGTGTATCGAGCGGCTGTGAGTGGAGGGGAATAGGCAGAGGATGCAGGGTTCTAGGGAAGGGGGGATTGGCGTGCAGATCTGTACCTTGCGGCTGAAGGAGCGTCATATGTTTTACTTCGAAGGTTGACGACCATGTCAGAGTCCAAACTGCACAATATTGTGCTCGTGGCCGAGCAGATGTGCTGTAGATACGCTGTCGAAGTGCCGTCGTTGTCACCTGTCACCTCTGGCTTTTGCACGCGCTCTCAGGATGAACAAAATCTGCTCCGTACAGCTATTCTGCTGCAGTGATCGACATGACGATGCACTCTCAACGGTACACGGTACACGGTTCACGGAACGTCGCCGTTGCGCACACCCAAAATATGTGTGAGGTCACTCTGAACTCTCCCTTGGCGTACGTCTAGTCCCCACTTTAACCGCCTCGCTACCGTTTCATTGGCGAAGAGCCTCAAAGACCCTGCAGAAGGATTCTGGGATGGCATTGATTACTGCACTATCAGCACGTGACTGACATTTTTCGATCAGCAGCTCAGTAGTGTTGGGTCATATGTCTTTGACGCCGCAATCAGCATGGGCGGTAAACTCATCGCGGGCGTTATGAAAGTATACTGAGCCCTGCGGATCAATGCGATCCACTCTCACAACAAACCGGCACACGACAACTACACCATGAGCCCATGAGCGCACCACGCCACCAGCCAGGCTCCGATCACCACTCACGCCATAAATGACGGCCAACATCACAGGACATCGTCCCACCTTCGCGATCACCAGCCAAAACGCAGATTTCTGCCCCGCGAGAATTTCCCTTCAGGCCCGCTTCGCCGCAGTGCCATCAGCGCGTACCGCGTCATCAGCACGGCCGCGTGCGGAATGATAGAACCACCCATCGGCGCATCGCGGGAAGATGGCCACGCCATCGCACGATGGGGGATCAGAGCGGCTGTCGGATTGATGTCGGGTGGGAGATTCGATCGGCCATCGACGGTGAGGTTGATAGAAGGCACGCGGGTATTGTAGACGAGCCGATGTGTCGATCGAACGGAGTTGGGTCCGCGTAGGGATTGTGGAGTGTGCGAAGGGCTTCTGTTAAGCTGAGCAAGCGTATGGTAGGCTGTTTCGTGCAGTGCGACGTTGAAACCTGGGGAGCTAAGAGTGTGATGAGCGCTGCGTAGACGCTGGTAAGGCTGCAGGCGTAATGGCCTCGCTGTTGCTATTCGAATTGCTGGCCGGCGCGATCGCTATACCATCGATTTCAAGCGGACGATATCGGTGCTGCGTCAGAAGGGACTGTGCTTGGGGTTGCTAGTAGAAGGAGCGCTGCGGTAGGATACGCCCTGCAGTGTCTCTGTCTTCGTGAAACCGAATGCTCACAACCCCAGCACCCGAGCATGAGCTGTGAATATCCTGCCACCGCTGGCAACGAGAGCAGAGATGTTACGATCCCTCGCTTATACTCCAATATCTCCCAATCCCATCACGTAAGCATGAGCAACGCTGAAGCAAAATCACAACATCCATACTACAGCCCCGTCCGCAGAGGGGAAAGTTAATAGCCTTGAAACTCGGCCTCGATGTCCTTCCATCCCTTCAGCGGTCTCCAAATCCCCCTCCTAACATCCTCCCTAATCTCTCCCGCCACCCTCTCATCCATCCGCGCAAAATCACCGATTTCTTCCAAGTACTCCATTTCACTTCCAGTACTATCTCGACCCAGTGGAGCGTTCCGCCACGGATACCTTCCAAATTTCTCCAAAACCCCAACATGCGCCCTATCGACCTGACAGTCAAAGAAGAAGAAGACATCGTACCCCTTGCCACTGTAGTAGATTGGTGGGATGGGTCCTGCCACCAATCTAGGCAGTGAAGCGGGATGGCTGACATCCGCGCGAGGGTCGTGGCGGGAGGGGTCGGTGAGGTGATAGTATGCTTCCACAGCCTTACGTGTAGTCTCGTTGAGGGCTTGCACACGAGTCTGCGTAGCCAAGTCCTCAGCGTGGACGAAAGGGAGAAGGTGCAGACTACACCGCACCATGGCCTCCTCCCACGACAGTCCCAAGCCCAGGCCCAGCCAGCGATCAACGTCGTCCGCCCTCAGTAGCGGCGGAAGCCCGTCCAACTGTTGCGCCAGTCTGCAAGCCAAGCGGCCGAAGAAGCCATACGCCCATCTCGTATCATGCCGCTTGAAGATCAGCCGGGGGACTTGATCAAGCAGGAGGACGAGGGCTAGGGCCTGGATCAGGAAGTCGTCGGTGGCAGGGTCAGGGAGCAGGGAGAGGAAGTCGTTGGGCCAGGTTTCGGAAGGAATCTGGCTGAGGGGGACGAAGACTTGGTGGAGGGTGAGGTCGTAGAGGGATCGGGTTAGAATTGAGTCGGTGTCACCGTAGAAGCGGGTGAATAGGGTCTCCGGTGAAGAGCCGGGGGCAGGGACGGAGAGGTGGAAGATGGTTGAGAGTAGCTTGGGCGTCAGGATGGCGCGAAGTCGTGAGGTTACCTCGACCATGTTGCATGTAGGCCAGTCTGGCAGGAGCGAGGTTAACAATGCAGTGTTGACGCACAGAGGCCGATGGACAATGAGAAAGACACTGGAACATACAAGCGATCACGCTCTCTAACTTATAACAGACCTATAGGAAGCGTACCTACTGTCCGAAGTGTTGCTAGTAGTTCCTGCCCATATCGTTGACCGCGTGGTCGAGGTCGTAAGCGCAGCAGCGCCAAGTATCTCGATCTGCAGCAGATGCGTAAGCGTGCAGCCTCCCCTTTACAAGACGACTTGCGTATGTAGAGTAGTGGCGATGACTATACACTCCATTCCGCAGGAATAATCGTCTGGCCGCGTGGAAGCGTGCCATCTACTTGATCCACTGGCATACGCGCACTAGAGAAACAAACGGTATTGAAGCAAGTGCAGAAGAATGCAATCCGCAACGCGTCAGCACAATCACGCGTACGCTATGCGCTCACGAAAGTCGGTTTCTTCGGAGCTTTACATGCGCACGCTGTGTTTAGCAGCATCCAGTCGACATGGCCAAGCTGTGCGTGTCGCACATTAGGAGCGGGACCAGGTTGACCGCGATGGCTCTCGTCTTGCGACACGCGCGATTCATCAGTTCCGGCATTTCGGTGGTCGTCGCGAGATAGAAGGTGGTCGAGGAATAAGAGGAAGACACGATTCTAGAGTCGTCAGTACAGTGCAGTTGTGGACATCTCGGCGCGAGTCTGCTCACCATTCTGGTACATTGACCCATTTCCATCCCAAATCTGCCATCAGATGGCAGCGCTACTACCTTTGCCCAAAGCTGCCCCGAAGTTTGTAGCCGCGAGTCCACCTTGATGCTTTGGTCCATCGTCCGCCGAGAGTGCATTGTGAGCAGGCAGTACCTGCACATCGTAGAGTACTTGTGAGATGCTCATCTTCATCGCCACATGCAAGCTCGTCCCTCACGAAAGCAGATCCGCCACATTCATCGGCATCTCGTCGATCTGCGTCGAGTAGTACACTGCAGTCATGTCAGCATGCACCTCAACTCGCGAAGTAATTCAAGACCACTCACACTCAATATCCCTCAAAATCCTCACATCCTCACTCGTCACAAAATTAATCGCCACGCCCTTCCGCCCAAACCTCCCACTCCTCCCAATCCGATGAATATAGTTCTCCCGATTGCTCGGTAAATCATAGTTAATAACCAGACTTACTTGCTGCACATCGATGCCCCTAGCCCACACATCCGTGCTAATCAGCACGCGGCTGTTGCCCTGCCGGAACTCCTGCATGATGCTGTCGCGCTCTTTTTGAGGCATCTCGCCGTGCATAGAGGAGACTGTGAAGTTTGCGTCGCGCATTTTGTCCGTGAGCCAGTCGACTTTGCGGCGCGTGTTGCAGAAGATGACGGCTTGGGTTATGGTGAGGGTGTCGTAGAGGTCGCAGAGGGTGTCGAATTTCCATTCCTCCTTCTCCACGGCGATGAAGTATTGTTTCAGGCCCTCTAGTGTCAGCTCATCGCGCTTGACCAAGATCCTCACGGGATCCGTCATGAATTTCGTCGTCATATCTAGCACGTCGTACGGCAGCGTCGCGCTCACGACAACGACTTGCGTCGCAGGCGGCAGGTAGCGGTACACGTCGTAGATCTGCTCGCGGAACCCCCTGTTAAGGAGCTCGTCGGCTTCGTCCAGGACGAGCATCTTGATGTGGCGGGTTCGGAGATTGCGGCGACGGATCATATCTGCCACGCGACCTGGGGTGCCTGAGACTACGTGCTGTCCGTAGTCCAGCTTGCGGATGTCTTCGCCGACATTTGTGCCTCCGATGCAAGCATGGCATTGCACGTTCATGTAGTCACCGAGTGCTAGGAGGACGCTCTGGATTTGAGTGGCGAGTTCGCGTGTGGGCGAGAGCACGAGAGCTTGTGTCTCGCGCACAGCTGTGTCGATGACTTGCAGGATGGAGATGCTGAATGTCGCTGTCTTTCCTGTGCCGGACTGCGCTTGGGCGATGGTGTCGCGCCCTTTGCAGATCTGGACTATGGCGCGAGACTGGACTGCTGAGGGCGACTCGTAACCGTAGGCGTAGATACCGCGAAGCAGGTTCTCCTTCAGATGCATTGCCTCGAAGGTCGGAGCCACAGAGACTTCCTTGGAGGTGGAGAACTCCATCCGCTCCTCCGCCTTGCGGTCGATAGTGTCGTCGGCCATGCTGGGTGGTTGAGTCGACTGAATGAGGTCCAGTGACTGTGGTGAGTGTTGTAGAGGAAGTGGTGGAGGAGGAAGAGTAGCTCTGAAAGCCCGCTTTTCGAAAAAGCTTATTATGTCAGCAGTCGAGATTTGGGATCTTCTTGATAGTGAAGCACATGTCGAAGTCGTAATCCGTGTATTTCGTTCACTTTGCAAGCAGCACTCCCGATACCCACGATTGTGCGTCAGCCAGGCATTCGAATTCCGGTGCAGTGATCTCTGCTGCGGATCTGCTCTTCTAGAGAGCGTGCACGTGCGACCTGCAACGGAGTGCCCTCGTACACGAGCAAGCGAGCGGCGGCGGCGGCGTTGGGGGTGGGTGCGTTGAGCGGAGTGGCGACCGAAGCAGAGAGTGAGGCGACGAGATGTTGATCGAGGATCTGCGCTCGGCGCACGAGGACATTGAGCGCCTCGAAGCAGCAATCGCCGAGCGCATCACAGACGAGCCCAAACACGTGAGTAACCTTGACCTTCCCCTCATGCCATGGCAGAACTTACATCTCACAGATCCGCAACAGACTCGCGCGCGACCACGAGATCGCCAACTTCGCCGACAAAATCACAAGCCAGAGTGAGCGCGCACTGCACATCTACAACAACGAGCGAGATGACTGGACGAGGGAGGTGCAGTCGTTGACTGCGGGCGATGATCCCTTCGAGGAGTTTTACAAGCAACTAGCGGGGATCAAAGACTTTCATAGACGGAATGCCAATGAGCCGGTGGAGAACCTCGAGCGAGCGTACAAGAAGCCTGAGAATGGCGGGCCGGCAGGAGGTTTCGCAGGCGACATCACAAGCATGTTCACCGGCGAGGAGGCGTTCGGGCGCTTCTTCGACTTGACCATGCTGCATGAGGAGTTCCTCAATCTGCCCGGCATCAAGCTCGAGCGCAAAGTCACATACCTGCACTACATCGACATATTCGACAAGTTCGGTCCACCAGAACTCACTCTCAAAAAGGACGAGCACAAGATGACAGACGCCTACTTCAGCTATGTCGGAAGTCTAGCCGACTATCTCGAATCCTTCATGCGCCGCTCCAAGCCCCTCGAGAACCTCGACGCCATCTTCCGCGGTTTCCTTGAAGAGTTCGAACGGGCATGGGAGAAGGGCGAGGTTTCAGGTTGGGAAACCATCGCAAAGTCCAACGGCTCCGGCCCCAAGACCCAAGGCACAGGCACAGGCATCTGGTGCACCGACTGCGAGAAAGAGTTCAAAAACGACAACGTCTACCGCGCCCACCTCACCGGAAAGAAACACATCAAAGCCGCCACCGAGCGCGAAGCGTCCGCAGCAGACTCCACAACCGCCGCCCCAACATCCCTCAAACGCCTTCGCGAGCGCGCCGTAGCCGAGCGCGAACACCGCGTCACCCGCCTCGCAGCTTCAATGCAAACAGTCCGCGAAGACACGCGCGTAAACGTCGAGCGCAAATCAGGCATGACGGACAAAGAACGCACAGCCGAGATCGAGGCGCTCTACGCCGAAGACACAACCATGACCAACGGTCCCTCCAACGGCGCTAATGGCGAAGGCGATGACGATGACGAAGAAGACGGCGAGAAACTGTACAATCCCCTCAAGTTGCCCTTATCCTGGGACGGCAAACCTATCCCCTTCTGGCTCTACAAGTTACACGGGCTGGGCGTGGAATTCAGCTGCGAGATCTGCGGGAACTATGTTTACATGGGGCGAAGGGCTTTTGACAAGCATTTCAGTGAGCAGAGGCATGTGTATGGGTTGAAGTGTCTTGGGATTACGCAGACGGGGTTGTTTAGGGAGATTACGGGGATTGGGGAGGCGGAGAGGCTTTGGGAGAAGATTCAAAGGGATCGGGAGACGAGGGAGAAGGCTGATGAGGGGGTTATTGAGATGGAAGATAGTTACGGGGCGGTTATGCCTTGGAAGGTGTGGGATGATCTGAATAAGCAGGGTTTGCTTTGAGTGGATTGAAGGCTGGTCCGCGGTGACGAAGGGCGCATTCACGCTGTGCCCAGGGATCGCGACAAATAGACACCGGGATGCGTGTGCCCGGACTTGTTGTCGGCGAACTACGCTCTCCGCCTGTAAGTGGTCTTGGGAGCTCTTGAATCGGACGCACCCAAGCTAAGCGCTGCCTAGCAAGCTCGGCCCGAGGAGAGCTCGGAGCTGTATGTATAAACCACTGCACAGAACGCAGCAAAGGCGATTGTTTTCAAGCTGGTAAGGAGACATTACTACATCGCGCTCTTCTCTCTTATGTCAGATGTCAGAACCACCTCTCCTTCTCCTCCCTCCCATCTCCATCGACACTCCTCACGATGCTGTCCTCTTATCCAAACCAGGCTTCCATCTCCGTCCTCCCCCTCCACCCCATGAACTCCACTCCCTAATCACTTCAGATGCTTCACTCTTTCAGACAATCCACATGGCCACGCCCACCATCTCGCGCGCAGCCTGGCGATTGACCGTCGACGGGCTAGTCGAGCGACCCTACGCTCTAGATTGGTCCCTCCTGCTCCAGCTCGGCGAGCACCACGGCAGGACCATAGAAAGCGTGCATGAATGCTACGGCTCGCCTCTCAAACCTCCCACCGAAGCCGTACGGCGAGTCGGCAACGTGACCTGGTTCGGCATCCCCCTTCACGTCCTGCTGTCGCTCGCCGGCCCTCTCAGCGACACAGCGGCGTATATCTGGGCCGATGGACTGGACTCCGGGAGCTTCGGCGGCGTAGCCGCACATCGGTATCAGAAGGATCTCCCGCTCAGCAAAGCGAATGGGGAGGAGGTTCTGGTGGTGTGGCGGATGAACGGCGAGGAGTTGAGTGTGGAGCGCGGGGGGCCGGTGAGGTTAGTGGTGCCGGGATGGTTTGGGACGAATTCGGTCAAGTGGCTTTGTAGACTCTCCGTGCAGGCTGAGAGGGCGACGGGCCCGTTCACGACGAAGTTCTACAATGAGGTTGTTCCTGGCAAGGAGGCCGAGGGGACGATGAGGCCGGTTTGGGCCGTAGAAGTAAGCTCTATCATCTGCTCACCTGCGCCAGCGGAGGTGATTGAGGATGGCGATGTCGAGATATGGGGCTGGTGCTGGTGTTGTGGCGATGCGGACGAGATTGCTGGCGTCGAGGTTGTTCTCGAGGTGGCACGCAGATGGTCAACGCTACTGTGGCGCAGAGAGAAGGGCCTTCATGGCAGCGATGGAGCACGTTGCTAAGGCTGGGAGAGGGGGAGCATGAAGTGTATGCTTGCGTGAGCACTGCGAATGGGGATGTGCAGCCGTTGGGGAACCGGCGCAATGAGGTCCATCGCGTGCAATTTCACATTGGATGAGGTGGAGAAGTTCGCCCTTGAACTGGATTTGGTCGGAGGATCACCGACGAAGAATGCATGTATGCGAGTTTCCGCACTAACCCGACTCGACACTCACGCATCGCCAAAAGGCTACACGAACACCTCCTCAACCCTCTCCACGTCTCCCTCATCGCCCTTCCACCCCTCAGCAACCCGTCTCGCATCTTCGTCCACGTGCGAACTCGGCACCCATTTGCTCCCCGGTACGAACCACGGACTCTCCTCGAATAGCTCGTCCATATCCTCCAGATTCAGCCCCGTAGTCTCGGGCAGGAAAGCCCACAAGAAGATCCCGTTCGTCGCATTGCACACGATGAAGACGATATAGTACTGCCAGCCAATAGCAGACACGGCAATAGGCGTCACTTGGCCGATCATAGTGTTGAAGGCGAAGCTCGTCATCCCGCCGAGGGAAACACCCTTCATTCGCATCGCATTACCGAAGAGCTCGGCTGGAATAGCCCAGGAGAGCGGACTGCCGTTCTTGTCAGTACGAGGATCCTCACTTCAAGTCAAGAAGTTGACTTACCCTGAGGTAACGAAGAACACAAAATTGAATAGCCAAGTCAAGGCCACAAATGCCCAATGGGCGCCCGTACTCGGCGCCGAAGCAGGGAACTTCTGGATCAAGATTGCGTTGATTAGGAAGGTGATGCACATGATCGCTGCGCCATAGATCTCCAGGCTGCGGCGTCCGACACGCTCGATGATGAGGATGCAGACCGTTGTTCCGAGTAGCGCGATGATGGCATTCACGCCATTGAACAGGAGCGATTGACTCGTTGGGATGCCGATCTGGGCGTAGATCTGAGGAGAGACTGGAGAGGATATTGGTCAGTGTTTCACATGGCGTACAACGTCACAAACTTACAATACTGTATGCTCGACACTCCAGTCATCTGGCAGCCAGCCTGAATAGCCATGACAATGATGGTGCGTCGAAGGTTCGGCAATGTGGAGACGAGATCCCAGTACGTCTTCTTCTTGTCTAGACGCTCGGTCTCGATCTGGTGCATGATGAGATTGAATTCGGCGATTACATAGGGATCGCTTTCATCGCCATGTGAGTGAAGTTGAGCGAGATTGCGGCGGCCGCGGTCGGATTGGTCGTGATCGCACAGCCAGCGGGGACTTTCAGGGAACAGGTAGATCATGCTGGCGAGGAAGATTGCAGGCACGATTTGGATGCCAAGAGGAATGCGCCATTCTCGGCTGTTGCCAGTGCCGGTCCAGGTCTGATAGCAAGCATAGCCGATCCAGGCAGCGACGACTTGTCCGAGGGCGTTGAATAATTGTTGCAAGCAGGTGATCTTGCCGCGGATCTTGCGGTGCGAGATCTCGGCTTGGAAGATAGGGACGATGAGCGTGAGGAAACTAGGCCATGTTAGAATGCCGTGAAGACATAATTGGGGTGTCAAGGAATGCTTACCCGACACCGACACCTGCAACATATCGTCCAGCATACAGCATGCCAATGTTCATGCCAGCCGTCTGTATGATGCCACCAACGATAAAAATGCAGGAGCCCATCAAGATCACAGCTCTCCTCCCGATCGGGTTCGTGAAGCCAGATCCGAGCGCGCCAGTGAAACATCCTGCTGTGAACAAGGCGACCACAGTGCCTGCCTTCGCATCGGCGTTATCCTGCAAGAATAGTGTCTTGAAGTTGTCGCTTGCAACGACTTCAGCGATGACCGCCAAGTCATATCCGAAAAGCTTCGCGAGTGCTTGCGTTAGTCGTCTTCATTGATAAGAACGATCTTCATGCAGTGACTTACGAAAGACCCAAGAGCTGCAAAGCAACCGACGAGAAATTGGAGGACTCCAGGCTTCATGGTCGCGAATGGGCTAGAAACTGTTGCTTGTAGAGACTCGTCGTAGTCGACGCAAAGAGATCTATACTTACCTTACATCTATCTCTACATGCACACAGTTGACATCACCGTTCGGACTGCAGTATGACCGCCGGACTGACATTTGAACGCCATCTACAAGCTTGCTGAATCAGGGATCTCGTTTCGTAGCTTGTAACGCAAGACAAAGTAGAGATAGCCGGTGAGGAGTCAATGTGCCGTGTCCTCGAGCGGATGATATCGACTCAAGCTGTCACTGAACGCGGGGAACTTCAGCGCTAGACAGGACGTCTCCAATGCCGGATCCCGGGTCTGCAGGCATGCTCGACATTGAAGATGGTACAATAACTTCAGTGCTCGATGTGGTATTCCGGCGCCTCTGGAAGTACGGCAGTCTGCTGCACGTCGTTGCGGTCGAAGCAGGCCATGTGCCGTTCACGTGTCCTGACAGCCGGCGATCCATCTTGAAGCACTGTGGTGGTTCTGGTCTGCTGCTTGGCTAAATGCGCGATCTCATCTTGCGGGTGACTTTGGCAGCGTGTCTTGCTGTGCCTTCGTGTGGTGTCAATAGCATCGCCTGGGCGGGTGCTGACACTAAGCAATGCGACAATAGCGTCCGCAAAGCTGTAGAGTGTAGCCAAAACGCTCATTCTGCTTCACTGCCGACCAGGAAATTCTCCAGTGAGCAGATCGAGAGGGCTTCATGGATGCCATGCAGCTTGAAAGTTCATCAGCGCTTTCTGGTCCATGTAACTGATGTTGCTAAATCTGACATCCCCAGGCACTGCTGGCTAGTTGTCAATCATCCACCAGTCGATCCCATCTCCATCATGGTGCTGACTGGCCTCTCGGTGATGATAGGCCAAGGAGCACCTCTTTGGCAGCGAGGTGCTACGGATACTGCTGCTTGTGATCGCTAGCAGCACCTTTTCAGGTGAGGATCATGTCGGGCATTGATCTGACGAAAGACACGCCCTGGGTGGATGATCTGCCTCATAGCATGCATGAGCCCGTGCTTGCATCGCTGTATGCTATCTGGCAGCTGGGGAAGGCGGAATTCGTTGCGATCACCTTGTGAATGCCGTAGATGTCTTTTGATCAACAATGCAGAGAAGCACACTGCATCGCATCAAGTTCCTCCGACCGTGTGGATCCTCGGCATTTGAAACCCTCACTTACCATCGGCTTATCGCTCCACGTTGGCACCCCTCCAAGTAACCGTCAGTGCCCGTCATGAAGTCCATAGCAATAATGTCTACTCTATGGCCGTGTCTCGTCTGTCTCTCATACGTTCCCATCTCAAGCCAGATACACCCTCCGGTACATCGTCCAAGATGAAGCTCCTCTATCCCACTTCCCTCGTGCTCGACACAAAAGAACTCGAGGGCTTCGCAGCCACGCTACACGCCTACGATGTCAAGAAACCTTTACCCGAAGATCTCATAGACGCTGAAGTGTTGGTGACATGGAGCAACAGCGCCGAGAACCTCAAAGATGCTGCAAAACGAATGACAAATCTGAAATGGATCCAATCGCTCGCTGCGGGACCGAATGATGTGCTCAATGCTGGGTTCGATAGCAAAAAGATCATCGTCACAACAGGTTCCGGGCTGCACGACTTAACAGTTGCCGAGCATGCTCTAGGTATGCTGCTTGATGGCGCAAGACGGTTCTTCGAGATGCGAGATTACCAGACCCAAGGAAAGTGGCCTGGCCACCTCGGAGGTCCACAACCAGATCGACCGAAGGGGAAGTTCACGACGCTCAGGGACGCGAATGTAACGATATGGGGGTTCGGGAACATCGCAAAGGCGCTCGCGCCATGGCTTACGAGTCTGGGCGCGAACGTGAAGGGTCTTGCGAGGTCGAGTGGCGTCAGGAATGGTGTCGAAGTCTATGGCGAGGATAAGATCGATGAGATATTGGCGACGACCGATGCATTGGTCATGATTTTGCCTGGAGCTGAAAGCACGAATAACGCGCTGAACGCTGCGAGGCTGAAGACGTTACCGAAGCACGCCTGGGTGGTCAATGTCGGACGAGGGACGGCGATCGATGAGGATGCGCTTGTCGAGGCGCTCGAGAGCGGCGAGATTGGCGGTGCGGCTTTGGACGTGTTCGTGAAAGAGCCGTTGCCAGAGGGCTCAAAGTTGTACAAAGCGCCGAATTGCATTATAAGTCCACACGCTGCTGGTGGACGGCCTCAAGGAGCGGAGGAGTTGATAGCGTTCAATCTGCGCAAGTTCATGGCTGGGCAAGACTTGAGGAACGTCATATAGCGATAGATACACAATTATACAAACGCACCACAAGGACGACGACACAATCACGACCCCTTTACCGACGCTCTCCATAGGTCGGATGTCAGATCAGAGGTACGGTTCTCGCACTATTAAAGCGGGCGTGAGGGGATGAACAAGTTTAGTGGCCTCAAGTGAAAACGCCAAGAATCTGTCGATATCGTTTGATTGCAGTACTATCGAATCTGCCTTTCCACATACCGGCAACGAGCCATGCCTAATATCTCACTCACAAAGGAGTGGAACAACCAAAGCTGGTGGCGACGGTTCCATCAGGCCCGAAAATTGAGATCAAGCCCTCCACAGCAGCCCATGTCCCCATACCTGAAGTAGCGAGCGCCATGAGAATGTAGATGAAGGTAGAACCAGCGAGGATTGGTCGCTTCATGAACCCACGAATCCATCGCTTTGTGCCTCCATCGTGACGGGTCGTAACGCCGGTCACCGGATCAAAGCCCTCGCCTGGAAGGGCTGCAGCCTCTTGGATGATGTAGCCGAAGTACAGGATTGCCGGGAAGGAGTATGTGAAATTGAGACTGAAGAGGCCTCCGACGAAGCCCACGAGCCCGCTGTTGACTCGTTAGTGAGTGTTCATAGACATGGGAGGTACGGGGAAAATGTGGGAATGACCCCGGGGCATGGGTGAGAGGGGAGGAGGTGGCTTACTTCAAGTTGGGAACTGCGGCGGCGACAACGAAGGCAACGATCCAGTACATTGGGCCTAGACCCCACCACAGGAAGCGACCCTTCTTGCTGGTGATGGGAGGGAAGTGGAGAATCTCCTGGAAGACCTCGAGATAAACAGTCTTCATGCCGATGTTGAAGTAGAGGACTGCAAATTTGTCAGTAGGTTGCGACGAGGACTTGGCTCTGATGGAAAACTTACAGATGGCAAAAAATCCAGTCAGAAGACCCAGAACATTACCAGCTTGCTGCAGGCGAAGCGGGTTGACGACGTTGCCGATGTTGCTCGCGGAGTACTGGCCCCATTGGGAGTAGACGAAGACACCGAAGAAGATGTAGACGACGCCAATGAACAATTGTGCGATGAAGAGACCCTTCCAGAAGTCCATGGGGTGCCTCATCTCAGCGAGGAAGGCAACGAAGAGCAGAGCGCCACTGTAAGCGTAGACCATGACGTTGATAGCTCCAAACTGCGACGCAAACCCAACGACCTGCTGCTGGTATTGAGCGGGAGGCTGACCAGCGAAAGTGGCGATGGGCTCAAGCGTCTTGATCAACGTGGAGTTGAAGATGACCTCGTAGAGTGGCTCGTAGTGCGTGCAGGAGACCAGAATGATAATGAAGGACACCACATTCAGCCAGACAGAAAGATTGCACATCCAGCCGAGATGCTGCAGCGCGCGCAAGCTACCAGAGATCATACCGATGATCATGATGATAATCATAACCGCGGAGTAGCAGATTTTCGAACTAGCCAATTGCGCCAGCACCAGAGATTGACCGTTGATCAAGACTGCAACAGTCAAGAATTGCTGAAGGGATTGGCCGAAGTTGATGAAGTGACGGGATTTCTTGCCATAGATGCGTAGGAATGGATCGCCGAAACTCAGCATGGGGAATCGCGAAGAGTCAAGAGCCAGGAAGACGCGCCAGAGGTTGTAGCCGGCGAAAGCAGCGGCGAGACCGAAGATGACATAGAGAGCGACACCAGCACCGTAACCAACGCTAGCAAAGACCTGGAGGGCTATGTTAGTGCTGCTAATCGATTCGCGTGCTTGACGAGACTTACGAAGGGAGCACCGGACCAGCCGAGGATGTCGGTCGTGATGAGGTAGAAGATTGTGCCCCACGAGGAAGTTCGAAGCGCTCGCGCAGCGATACGCCATTCCTCGTTCGTGACGGTCATGTCGACAGAGTTGCGGCCATGGGCTGCTGTCTGAGCAGCCACGGCCTCCTCCTTCTCGCTGTTTGCATTGCTCTCGCGCAACTCTTTCGTACCCTTGCCAGTGATCTTCCTCACAAGACCAGAGACTCGGCCACCGACTGTGTTGGGGTTCTTTTGGATGTAGCGCTTGTTCTCCTCTTCCTCGATCAGACGCTCTTCCTTCGCCCACTATGTGAAAGTCAGCATCATGTTCTGGCCGTGGTAACTGTAGTGATGCAACTGACGTAGATGAACTCCTCGAAAGTGACAGTCGCGTCCGTACGCGCTGCTAGACCCCACACGCGCTGACGGATTTGTGGGATGCCGTCGGTGACAACGTGCTCCGCTTTCTCGCCATAAGGAGCCTCCAATGGCTCGATAGCCGAAGGGTGGGGAAACCCCAGAGGAACGACCGTAGACATGACGACTGTCTCTGTGATAATACAAGTATACGATGAAGCCCAGGACGAGTGCCAGAGGATGGACTGAACACCGACAGGACGGGAACCCTACATCATATATGAACCAAAGTAGCAGCTGAGCCGTGAGTACGCCACATGGCCGCACAGGATGCTTATCTTTCCAACACCCATTATTATACCGCGAATCACCAATCGCTATGGCCGCGCTAGAAGCGAGCCACATGCTTCGCGTGCAGCAAATGTCGGCTTAGCTTCGTATCAAGCATTCGACTGGCCCGCTGGCGATAGTGACCGATACGCGATGCAACCTCAACTGCCAAATTGCGACAGCATCCCAAGCAAAGAAGGTGTGCGACAGCGCTAGCCAGCCCAGCTGCACAGATCTCGCCGCGGGTGGTGCGTAGCGTGGGACATGAAAGTGTCAGCGGCGGCGAGCTTTGCCGTATTGCGCAGGTACGAATTGTTGGGTAGATAGAAGATTAGGACGAAAGAGGCAGGTCGTTGTAGGTAGCATCAGCCAAAGCGTGGCAAAATAAGATTGAGCCGGTCCAAGCATCGACAAGCATTGGGGTGGTTGTCTCGGTCTTCTCTCATTGGCTCTAGCCTAGTGGAGAGATTTCCCCGTTCGTCGGCTCATGTTGACCACTCGGGATAGATGACCGCTCATGCGTTGCAATCTGCGGGTTGTCGGACGTACCGCGCAAAGCAGCTGCATCTCGGCGATCATCCAGCTGAACGGTGATCGCGCGATAGCCAGGGTGTCGAGCGCATGAGACTGCGCCGTGGATCGCAACAATCGTTGATGCCAAATCAGTGAGAACCAGTAGCGTGTCGGTAAAAACGCGACAGAATGTCGAAAAGCGTACCTGATGAGCGCTCGGTCAGGCTCAACGAGGAAGGTGCTCAGGTAAGTTCAGTGTCAGGAATCTAGATGCCCTCGTGACCATACTGGATGGCGCGTCGACCGAAACTTACAGTGTTTCGCGTGCGCTACGTTTTACACTCTACACTACCCCGCGAGCATGCCATGTGGCGCTGCATCCGCATGAACTCTGTCGTCAATACCATGAACGCCTCTCCGCGCGTACAGTAGTATCGTGATCGACGTCAGGGAGAGAACCGCTCACGTGGGATCAGGGCTGGCATTCACACAAGATGAGTTTGGTAGTAGATATTGTACGCGATCAGGTACTGAGGCGAGCGGTGAACAGGCGCAGCGGATAGAAGGTTTCAAGGGCCGAGCAAACATATGCAGTCCAGATTGGCTCACGGTCAAGATTGAAGTCAAGCTTTGCCACGACAGCGACCCAGCGTTGGCAGACACCATTGGAGAGCACCCTGTCCCGGTGTTATTGAGCACGTGCTCGAGATTGAAGATACACGCCACACGTGCTTCGTAATGCATACCTCCCCGTTCTATGATTCTACTAGTACATGGGTATCTTAAGCACTAGCACAGCAAGCAGACCTCCCGACTCCAGCCACTCATTTCGCCCCTCCTCTCCCACGACCAGCGCTGCCACCGCGGCCTCCGGCAGCGCCACCGCCGCCACGACCTCCTCGTCCACGGCCACCACCTCTTCCAGCGCCGCTGCCACCACTGCGTTCGCCGCCGATGCGATCACCCCCGATTCGCCTCTCGACCGGCGATCCCGCACGCTTCGGTGCGCCGCCACCTCGGCCACCACCTCCGCCACCCCGTCCACCTCTTGACTCTCTTGCGATGGTACCCACATTCAGCCCTTGGACGCCTTTCAGTCCCATTTTACCCACGACCATCTTATCGATCATGGGCGGCTCCGGCAAGCCCATAGCCTCAGCATGCTCGTTGGCTTGCGCGACCAGACCTTCATTCGTAAGCTGTAGCTGCCGCGTGAATGTCTTGTGAAAGCCGAGCCAGCCCTGGTAAGCCTTGTTCTTGACAGTCTCGTCGACACTGCCGAATGCGCGTAGCACGTCATTATCGTGAGCATTGGCAGGACCGCTCAGATCCTCAGGGTATGGGTTGATTGGAAGCTTGCGGTTGACTTTCAGGAAGAATGACTCGCGCTGAGTGAGCAGGATCACAGCTCTGCCTTCATTGCCAGCACGCGCAGTGCGCCCAACGCGGTGCACGTACTGCTCGCCACTTGATGGTAGACCGACCTGAATGACGAGTGTGACATTTGGGAAGTCCATGCCGCGACCGATCACGTCGCTTGCAAACATGACTCCCGCCGACGCTGCTTTGAATTCATCGGTTGTACGAGTCCGTGCGTTCTGCGATAGACGCGACTGCAGCTGAAAGACAGCCATCCGCCGACCGAGGAGTTGAGTGAACAAAGCGTGCATAAGAGCGACTCCATTGGCGGTTGTGCCGAAGACGATAACCTTGAAATCGTTCGGAGTCTGCTCGAACTCGTGAAGGAGCAGGGCGTACAGACTGGAGTATGTGTTGTAGATTGATGGGGTGATGATCGAGTACTGAGTGACTTTGTCGATCGTGGGTGTCTCGTTGGGGTCGACAGTGGACAGCTCAGTGTAGCCAGGCCGAAGCACCTTTGGCAGGACTTCCTTGATCTTCGGTGGGACGGTCGCCGAGAAACACATGCCCTGCCAGCCGTTCGTCTTTGGCGGTAGACTTCTCAGTATCTGGTTGATTGCCACAAGGAACCCGGACTCCAGCATTGTGTCCGCTTCGTCCAGTACCAACGTACGGATGTTCGCGAATCTGTCAGCAACGTAGCTGTCCGACAAGTAATCATTCAATCGACCAGGAGTAGCCACCAAGACTCGAGGATTGCCGTTGAGGAACTTCTTCAGTTCGCGGTCCTTTGACGTGCCACCGTATGCTGTGTCGCACTCGAGTGGCGGCTGCATCTGAGATGTGAGGGCATCGCACTCCTTTGCGATCTGAAGCGCGAGCTCTCTCGTGGGCGACAAGACCAGTATCTGCACTTGTCCCTTCGGCGATGCGGGTTGTGTGAGCAGTGAGTGGAGCGCAGGAAGCAGGAAGGCGATAGTCTTGCCAGTTCCAGTATGGGCTCGGACAAGGCAGTCTGATTGGAATGAAGGTAGCTCGCTGAGAGTCTTGTGCTGGACAGGGCTCATGGTGCTGCGAAGCATTAGTCTTTTCCTCGCTTGACCTCGTCGTAGGCCGTACGTGAATCGATGCATGCGTACTCATATCCCATCACTTCCAAGCCTTTCAGCAGGCGAGCATCGATGCGACCTCGCATCGTGCTGAAGAGCGTGCCACTATTCGGTACGGCGGCCATGTCTGGTCAAGTTGTTGTGGAGGGAGATTTGTAGATTGATATGGGTTGAAGGGTATCAAGCAAGGAAGTTTTCAATCATCAACAGTTGAGATCTTAGATACTAGTGTAGGCGTATGCAACGGGCCGCTCGGCTCGAGCCTTGACCTTATTCGCGCGGAGCGAGACATTCCATCCTCCTTTCATCCTCCTTTCTCCTGCTTGCTGAGACATCCAACGCAATGTGTTCTGCGGGATCCCGCGAACAATGCCGTCAGCTTCAATGTGAACTGCCGCCTACAAGGACCCTTTGTTCACCCGAGACAACACCTCCATCAACTTACTTCCATGGCACTCACTCGGTCCATCTACCTCCGCCACCGCATGCCCATCTCTTTTGAAGTTGATCCCAGCAGACACAGTAGCACAATTATATTGCGCCTCTGCAGCTCTAAGCTGACAAACCGACTTCGCCTTGCATGCCGCATCGCAACTTGGCACTTTCCACCCACGACTCTTCCGTGCGTTGTACCGCTGGAAGACCGCATCATTGCTCTGGAACACTGTCGTCAGATTGTGCCAGAACGCTGGCGTCAGCTCGGCGCTCGCTGCTGTCACTGGTGGCGAGACGAGTGGATAGTACGTCTCCTTCGCAGAGTAGTACTTCGTCCATACCGGGCTGGTCTGGTACGTTTCAGCTTCGAGACTGGTGCTGTATACGGTCACGTCTAGCACTCCGAAGGTGACAGGGTCGACTGTGTAAACCTTGAACGCTGGTGAGCCCGAAGTTGGCGTCAGAGCTGGCGCAATGTGCGAGATACTGTTCGCCGTCTTGGGCGATTGCGCAGAGTACGAGCTGTAGCCGATCTGGA
>KZ111140.1:2846478-2879720 GCA_002077045.2 Rachicladosporium sp. CCFEE 5018
GTGTGGCGGGCTGCCCTTGAGATGAGTCCAGGCGCGCCGGATCCTGAGTCTCCGAAGGTGTAGCATCCAGTCCAGTATCGGCGCTAGTCACAGCCTCTGAGTTCGACCGCGAGCGTTTCTGTGCAGGTCCGACGTCTGCGCTCACCTCAGACGTCGTCCGCATGTGTGATTCCATGCTTTGCGACGTGCCGAGAAGCTTTGCGAGCGGGGCACTGGCAACTCTGTCACAGCGTGCAATGAGGCCCAGCAACGTCGCCCACGTTCCCCGACGTAGACCCAGGCCCTGGTCAACGGAATAATATGCGTAGCGTATGCGCCGGCTGTGACAGATGCACAAGCAGGTGGAGGAGCGCAGGAACCTGGGAGGTGGGCAGCCGGGGCAAATCTGGGGTCTCTGAGCTCAGACCAGATCCCGCGCTCGGTTCCCATTTCTCCGCACGGCTCTCGCTTGATGCTCGCATGAAAAGCCGTCCGACTTCCTGGAAACTTAAAGACATGATTTGGACAACATGGCCCCATCCCTTCGACTACGTGCTTCATTATGGTCCAGATGGACTCTTACTGTGGCCCCCATGTCGACTTGTATCCATAATATATGCAAGTCGCGATGTTGCAACGGATGCGGACGAATCAGGAATCGCTGTTTCGGACCCCACGAGTTGATTCATCTATTTCCTTTGGTCCTGTCGTCGGCTTGTACACCAGAAGTAGACGTTCAAACTCGGCCACAAGACCACAACCGAGTCCGAATGACGGACGAACAACAGCCCTACCCCGCGTAATGGCATATAGAAGGGCGCATTCGCGTGCCTGCTCCAACAACGGTGTGTTCGGTACGGCACTCTTGTCCACGCATCGCTCGAGACTCGATTTGGCAGCATCTTGTGGGCACGATTGTTGTATCAGAGACTGATCGCGGACATTGTGTTCTCAGCGAGCATTCCTTTCGCAAATGGCCGAAGCGGGTATCGAGATGCGACCACTGCATGGGCACGCTCAGAAGGAGAGACCGAAGCACGGCGCGTACTGTAGGACAGATGGCGTCTGGTCGTTGCAGACCGAGCAATTCAGATTATTGATCTTGAAAGCCAGGGCGACGCACTCTTTGGCAAGCTATCGCAGCTGTCTCCGTCATCCTAATCATCAACTTCGCCATCCTCGGATGGGCCGTACACAGACAGAACGACGGTGGTATTGCAACAATATACCGAGGCTCCGAGAGGAGTATGGGTACTGTCCGTAAGTGCCCAATGCTGTGCGAATCAGCGCAGCGGTCACTGACAAGTCCGCAGACTTTGTGACACACGGCGTGATCAACATCTTCGGTGCACTACTTCTCATGACCTGCAACGCTTGCATGCAGTGCCTTTCTGCACCAACACGAGCCGATGTTGATAGAGTACATGCCCAACACGACTGGCTTGACATCGGCATCAGCAGTGCGCGAAATTTGCGCCGTGTGAGTGTTTGGCGTGGCCTGCTCTGGTCATGTCTGTTGCTGAGCTCCTTCCCTATCGCATTACTGTATGCACTGCACTGATTCTCTCGGTTGCACAATGCACTAATCTAGCACAGATATAACTCGGTGGTCTTCACTTCGCCAGGTGCAGTCGACTACATGGCTGTCCTTGTCACCCCCGAGTTCCTAGTGGGTGGCCCGTATCGCCAAAGTCCCAACGACGACAGCACGCTAGATGGTAGCACCAGTATGATGGGCGATATCAAGACCCTTCAAACCGACGCTCAGAGTCTTGTCCGTTTGGAGAAAGATGACTGCTACAAGAAGTACAATATACCTGTGCAGACAAACTTGTCTCACGTGCTACTTGTATCGGACTACTCTGCTCCAAATGACACAGTGATCTACGTGTTCGAGCAGTCAACGGGCTCCGAGGAGTCCAAATTGCCTGGCTGGACGTCGTCGGGGCCAGGCAACTGGGGCTTCACGGAACCGACCTGTGACGGCGCCATCCGTTATGGCTGGACTGACTATCAAGGCTTGCCTGAGACTTGTACCACCAGCACAACGGTGACGCCTGACACTGCATTAGTCAGTCGCGCCAGGGTTTTCTGGCAACCCCCAGATGATGGAGACTCTGATGCTACGCAGCCTAGTGGTCAAGTACGGGTCAATGTCGACTACTGTCTCGCTAAGCCACTAACAGAGCCTGCTTGCGAGGTCAACGTTAGCGTCACACTTCTGGCAGTTGTCATCGTGTTCAGCATTGTCAAGCTGCTCTGCTTGATCGCCACACTAATATTGCCGAGCTTTGACCCTCTGATCACGATCGGCGATGCTCTGGCATCTTTCTTCATTGTGGCGGACTCGCATACAGAGCGCCAGGGCCTATTGTTCGCGACGGAAGTGACATCCGGATCGTGGCGACTGAGGACTATGAATGGCCAGCCGCCGAGACCTCGTACGTGGACACAGCCTCCGCTTAGGCTGTACAGCACAGTGCAGCCTCTCAAATGGGCCATCAATCTTATGGTCATCCTTTTCGTGTTCATCGGCGGAGCAGTCATGCTCTACGTCGGCTCGCACTGGGGCAAGTGGACTCCGGGCTTTTGGTCCCAAGGCTTAGGTGTCATCAATCCCGCCTTCATCATCCCCGAAACAGTAGGTTGGGACGTGGTGTCCACTGTCGTCCTTGCCAACACGCCGCAGCTATTCATCTCTGGGGCGTACTTCAGCTTCAATCACCTGCTCACCACCATGCTTCTCTGCAAGGCGTTCTCAGAACATGCCGCAACCGGGAAGTCGAATGCAGCCGCAGAAGCGGCACGTACATCGACGAACGACGGATTACCGCTTCGAGTCTCCGAGCCTATCAAGCAGTCTGAGCAGATCGGTAACTGGCAGATGTCACTCCCTTGTGCCTACTCCATACCTTTTTTCATTAGCATGTTCCTGCTACATCTATTTACTTCACTGGCCCTCTTTGCGGTACGGGTCGGAAGCTACACATCGACCGGTGAAAGACGCTCCTACCTCTCCGGCGCAGGCTGGTCAATGAGAGGTATCATTGCGGCGGTGGTGGTCGGGGCAGTGATGATACTTGGTCTGGCCGGCCTAGCTTTGTTTGGCAAGATGAAGAGTGGCGCACCAGTCGTTGCGAGTTGCAGTGTGGCGATTGCTGCTGCTTGTCACGCACGAGCTGATGACCGGGACGTGGAATTGAAGAGGGTCAGATTTGGGGTTGTCGAGGACGTGAATGTTGACGGCAAAGCTGTGGGGAAGGTAGGATTTGGCAGTAGTGGGGCACGCCTGCTCAAGGAGGGAGAGGTGTACTTATAGCCTACTGTCTCTCGCCATTAGTGGATGCGGACCGTATCTATACTCGCTGTATCATCCTCTCGATCGATGTGATGCATATGATCGCATATGCACTCGACCTCAGCCTCCATATCACAAGTGAAATCCTCGCTTACTCGTCCAATCATCTACGACTTCACGTGTCAGGTGCGAAGGTAGCATTTACTGTATCGTCTGAAGTTCAATTCACTGACCTACGCAGATCGAAAAGCCTCGCAAATATGCTCTGATCAGAAAGCTCTCACCGCTGATCTCTGCTGCCAACTCCGAAGAACGTGCCGCAAATATTGCACGAAGCCTACCACTTGCCCCTGTACCACCTCCGAAGACGTGGACACCGCGAGATCATTACGCCTGGCTGAGCCTACCTCACTTCCGACGGCGATGCGCCGCGGCTGTTAGACGCCAATATGTCAGTCTGGAATCAGGAGAACATAGTCGACGTCGCAGAATCGGTCGGCATTGCATCACTCAGCAAAGATGTGCAAGAACACCTCGCGCGAGACGTGGAATACCGCATCAGTCAGGTGCTTGAGGAGGCACTGAAGTTCATGCGCCATGGCAAGCGGACAACTCTACACACACAAGACGTCTCGCAGGCGCTGCGACTGCTGGACGTTGAACCACTGTACGGCTACGAGAGCACGCGACCGCTGAGGTTCGGCGAAGCGAGTATTGGGCCTGGGCAACCGCTGTTCTATGTCGAGGATGAGGAGATGGATTTCGAGAAGCTGATCAACGCGCCACTACCTAAGGTGCCTCGGGAGATGAGCTTCACCGCCCACTGGCTAGCAGTCGAAGGCGTGCAGCCTAGCATCCCACAGAATCCAAGCACAGCCGACCAGCGGAGTCAAGAGCTCTTACCCAAGGGCGGCGCCGCATCGCAGACACTCGCAGCTCTGAGCGGCGCAGAGGGCGTCACAGTGAAGCCACTGATAAAGCACGTCCTCTCTCGTGAACTGCAGCTATACTTTGAGCGCATCTGCGACGCTATGCTCTCGCCAAAACCAAGCAGCGACGAGTACCGCGCCACGGCTCTCGCATCTCTACGCTCGGATCCGGGCATCCATCAACTCATACCATACTTTGTCCAATTTGTGGCGGATAAAGTGACGCACAACCTCAAGTCACTCCCGACACTGACTGCATCTCTCTCACTCATCGCAGCGCTGCTCGACAACCCCTCACTCTACCTCGCACCATACGTCCCGGCGATTGTACCTTCAGTCCTCACGTGTCTAGTCGGCAAATCACTCGGCACACCAAGCATAGATGGCGCAACCACGCATTTCGCACTACGCGACTACGCTGCCAGTCTGATCTCAGCACTCACGAGGAAATACGCTTCCAGCTCTTCGACTCTGAAGCCTCGCATTGCACGTTCATGTCTGAAGCATTTCCTCGACTCGCACAAGTCGTTCGGGACGCACTACGGTGCGATTCTGGGACTCACCTTACTTGCCGATGCTGAGGGCGTGAGAGCACTCATACTGCCGAATTTGAAGGCTTATGATGCCGTGCTCGCAGAAGGGCTGAAGGATGATGGCAAGCGGGAGGCTGCAGAAACAGTACTAGGTGCGATCACTACAGCACTTGGGCTGTTGGCCAAGGAGACTGGTGGGATGGGCGCAGTCAATGGGTTCCCTGAGGGTGATGCGTTGAAGGAAAGACTGGGTGACGTTGTGGGCGATGTCGTGGCTGCTGGAGTAGTGGAAGCCGGAGATACGCGAATCATCGCGGCCGTGCTAGACAAGGGAGTGTTGTGAGAGGGCAAGGGAACCAACCTGAAATTAGCGCGGCGTTTGGGGGATGTATCAAAGAGAGCGGCACGTGCGGCGTAGATCAGCGCGGTCGCTGGTCATCCTGATCAGAGCGGTCTATCTTGAACATTGCGAGAGCATTAGAGGCAGACCTCTAGATATTGAAACGCGATAGGTACCCGGAAACTCTTTTGTGCATTTGTGTGCAAGATGCTTCTTGCAACATGCATTCCATGGCTTGTGTACCGCTGATCTTCGATCATTCTATCATTCCGCGACTTTGAGCTTCTCCACTGCATGGAAACGAGTAGATTTCGAAATCTACTTCTCGTAGACCCAGTCGTGGCCAGCCTGCTTCCAGCTCTGGATCTCAGACTTGGTGAACCACAGGTCAATCTCCTTCTTCGCGGAGTCGACGGCATCGGAGCCGTGGCAGACGTTGCGTCCGACGTCCTGCGTTGATATTAGCCAATACCCTTGCCCCACCAGACTTCCCAATGCGATGAGGAAGCACTTACAATAGCGAAGTCTCCCCTAATAGTACCCGGCTGACTCGCCAACGGGTTCGTAGCACCCAAGATCATGCGTCCAGTCTTCACCACCTCACGGCCCTCCCACACCATAGCGCAGATGGGACCGGAGTTCATGTACGACACCAAGCCCTTGAAGAACGGCTTCTCGGCGAGGTCGGCGTAGTGCTTCTCGAGGTGCTCTTGGCCAGGGGAGGTGAGCTTGATGGCCACGAGCTTGAAGCCGCGGTTCTCGAAGCGGGAGATGATCGTGCCGACCAGGCCGCGCTGGACGCCGTCGGGCTTGATTGCGATGAAGCTGGAAATGAGGTTGAGCTTCAATGACGAGGCTGAAAGGGTTATTGGGATGGAGCTTACGTCTGTTCGGAAGTCATGATGTCGGCTTGGTGCTTGATATTTGTGAGGATGTGGGAGCGATCTTTGAGGCCTAGGTGTTTGAAGATTGGACGTTGTTCACCGCTGGACATTGGGAGATGCGGGAAAGTTTTGTTGCGCTGGCGGCGGCTGTTTGGTGGGGCAGGGACTACTGCAGGGGCGTGCCTTCCCAGATGATCAGATTAGATAAAGATGTAGCTGCTCGACACGAGACAACTGTTGCATCTTGTTAATAGCCGCACAGAGTGACTCAAACGGCGACATGGGCGTCAAGGGTGCTTTTGGGAGATGGTCGAGCTATTTGCTTGTACTGCTGTGTATTCTGGGAATCTACACCACGCCGGCCGGTAGATCCACCCGCGTAGTACACGTTGTCAACGTTCGTGGACTCGGCTGACATACCGCGTAGTGAGTGTGAAGAAGGAGAACTTCAAGACATGTGACCAGTCTGGCTTCTGCAAGCGTAATCGTGCGTATGCTGATACCGTTACGTCGACGTCGGGCTTTCAATCCCCATACACGCTCGAACCAGCATCAGTCAAATTCGATCACGGCGTTCTTTCGGGAACAGTGATCAAAAGCCTTGCAGATGGCGCAAATGTGCGTCTGCCGCTCACAGTAGCCCTGTTCGACTCCGGAGTCGCACGCGTGACTCTCGACGAGGAGAAGCGGAAGAAGGGCGAGATCGAACTGAGGCATGGCAGCAAGGCGCGGAAGGAGCGCTATAATGAAGCCGAGAAGTGGGCGATTGTTGGCGGGACGAAGCTTAGTTCTGGCGCAGCAATGAAAGCCGTTGGAAAAGTTGCGACGTCTGTTGTGTACGGCCCTGAGAGCAAGTTCGAAGCCATCATTACGCACTCGCCGTTCGCGGTAGAATTCAAGCGTGATGGGGAGACGCAAATCAAGTTCAACGACAAAGCGTACATGAATTTCGAGCATTGGCGGCCAAAGGTCGAGAAGCCTGTTGTCGAAAAGAAGGAGGGTGAGGAGGCACCGCCAGAGGACACCACAGGCGAGGACGAGTCAACCTGGTGGGATGAGTCGTTTGGTGGCAACACCGACTCGAAACCACGTGGACCCGAGGCGGTGGCATTGGATATCAGCTTCCCAGGCTACGAGCACGTCTTCGGTGCAGCTGAGCACACTGGGCCGCTTTCGCTCAAGGAAACTCGGGGCGGTGACAGGAAGTACAGTGATCCTTACCGACTGTACAACTCGGATGTCTTCGAGTACGAGATGGACAGTCCGATGACGCTGTACGGTTCGATCCCTTTCGTTCAGGCGCACAAGAAGGATTCCACTGTCGGTGTGTTGTGGCTGAACGCTGCAGAGACGTGGATCGATGTCACGAAGAGCACGGCTTCTGCGAACCCACTTAGTCTGGGTATCGGCGCGAAGACGACCACAAACACTCACTGGATTAGTGAGAGCGGTCTGCTCGATGTCTTCGTGTTTCTTGGACCCAAGCCGCAGGATGTCATCGGCGCGTACTCGGAGCT
The DNA here is from genome assembly GCA_002077045.2 of Rachicladosporium sp. CCFEE 5018. NCBI lineage: Eukaryota > Fungi > Ascomycota > Dothideomycetes > Cladosporiales > Cladosporiaceae > Rachicladosporium > Rachicladosporium sp. CCFEE 5018. The sequence goes on from KZ111140.1 coordinate 2,853,959, forward strand.
GACTGGGTACACGCAGCTGCCACAGCATTTTGCAATTGCATACCACCAGTGTCGCTGGAATTATGTCACTGATGAGGATGTCATGGACGTCGATCGCAAGTTTGATAAGCATCGCATTCCATACGACGTGACCTGGCTCGATATCGAATACACGCACGAGAAGGAGTACTTTACGTGGGATCCAATGACTTTCCCAGACCCCTTGACGATGCAGAAGCAGCTAGATGGTCACGAGAGAAAGCTTGTCTACATCATTGATCCCCACATCAAGAACACAGACAACTACCCTGTGGTCGATGAGCTCAAGTCCAAGGATCTTGCCACCCATAATAAGGACGACAACATCTATGAAGGCTGGTGCTGGCCAGGTAGCAGCCACTGGGTTGATGCTTTCAATCCAAAAGCACACGACTGGTGGAAGACACTCTTCCGCTATGATAAGTTCAAGGGCACGGCGAAGAACTCGTGGCTCTGGAACGACATGAACGAACCTTCGGTCTTCAACGGTCCCGAGACTACGATGCCAAAGGACAATCTCCACCACGGTCAGTGGGAGCATCGCGATGTGCACAACCTCAACGGCCTGACCTTCGTCAATGCTACGTACAACGCTCTGCTAGCACGCGACAAGGAAGAAGAGAAGCACAACGTGCGGCCATTCGTCCTCACCCGCTCTTTCTACTCGGGCTCCCAACGTATGGGCGCCATGTGGACTGGTGACAACCAAGCGATCTGGTCCCACTTGGAGGCTTCGATCCCAATGCTGCTCAGCCTGAACATCGCAGGCTTTCCATTCGCTGGTGCTGACGTTGGTGGCTTCTTCGGCAACCCGTCGAAAGAGCTCCTCACTCGCTGGTACCAAGCAGGAGCTTTCTACCCCTTCTTCCGTGGCCACGCTCACATTGACACCCGTCGGCGTGAGCCCTATCTCGCGGGCGAGCCATACACCGGTATCATCACACAAGCGCTACGTCTGAGATACTCGCTTCTTCCAGCTTGGTACACAGCATTCCACGAAGCTTCTACTACCGGCGCACCGATAATCAGGCCACAGTACTACGTCCACCCCTCGGATGACAAGGGATTTGCCATAGACGACCAGTTCTACGTCGGCTCTACCGGTCTGCTAGCCAAGCCCGTCACAGTCGAAGGCGCTGAAAGCCAGGAGCTTTACCTTGCGGACAAGGAAACTTACTATGATTACTTCGATTTCTGGGCCTACGAGGGGCCCGGAAAGGAGAAAGTGGCAGCACCTCTTGATACAATACCACTGCTGATGCAAGGAGGACATGTCATCCCTCGTCGTGATCGCCCACGCAGGAGCTCAGGCTTGATGAAATGGGATCCCTTTACTCTGGTCGTGGTGATTGGCCACTCCGGAGATGCCGAGGGCACTCTGTACCTCGACGATGGCGAGTCGTTTGACTTCCAGGAGGGAGCTTACATTCACCGCAAGTTCGCTTTCTCGACCGCTGCCGGTAGCCTACAATCCGAGGACTTGACGACGGCAGGTACGAGTACAAGCAAGAAGGTGAAGGCTTACTTGGCATCTATGGCGCAGGTACATGTGGAGAAGGTCATCATCGTCGGTGCGCCGAGTGCATGGCAGTCGAAGGCGAAGGTACAAGTCAGCGAGACGGCGTCGGGGTCCAGCAGTTCCGCGACTAAGGACGTACCCTTCGAGTTTGTGGCGAAGGATGGGGGCAAGGCTGCTTATGCTGTGGTCAAGAACCCGGGAGTTGCCATCGGAGCCGGCTGGAAAATACAGTTCTGAGAGCATGTAGAGTAGCGTGTATGAAGTCGAAGCAACGGTTCCAATAGGACACTGCTCGGCCGTAGCTCCGCAAGCCGTAGAATTCTCCGATCGCGTCTCGAAATCTCGTGTTGCGCATTGTTGAAACATTGACAACGCGCATCGCCTGCGACAGACAGATGATCTCAGTGCTTGCTGCCATAACTGACATTGAGCCCCGCATGCGTATAGCAGCACAGCAGAGGAGTGCCGCAGCTGAGTCGACAGGCGCACTGCCTAGGTTCTAGACCTTGTGCGGTAGGTACACGTATGTAATCGGCCATCCCGAGCGGAGGCGAATTGAGGCTTGACACTGTTGCAGATTGCCCTCCATGCCTTGGGTCGACGATCATTACACAATCCTGTCCGTGGCTCCGGGTCTTGCTCCTCTCGACGTTAGCTAACATCCGGCTCCAAAACGCGGAAATGTCAGAAGGATCAGCGCAGTCAAAAGCCGGACTGCAGGTCCGCCCTGTCAATCCATTGCGGCGCCACGTGCCGCACCCGAGGCTGTATTTCAATGGCGTTAAAGCTTGGCTGCCAAACGCGACTTCGATGCTTCCCTGCATTCGTGACATGTGCATTGCACATTATATGATCTACACTATTATGACGACCGGACATGCTCGGTCGTGTCAATGTCGCCATTGCACGAGTATTCGAATTCGCCAAACGCTGACTCGACAGGCTTTGATAGATTTGAGAAAGTGCCGCCATTTGGAGACGTGGCTGAGGTCATCCCTGGCTATCACTACCAAGAACTCTAGCCGTTTTGACGACGTGCATGCGCCGAAGTGAGCAGGGCGACCCCATCCGCGACATCGTCGAACCATAGGCTGTGAGGAGACCTTCGATCCGGAGCAGATGTCTGCTAAGAAAACTGCAAACGTTGACGAAGATTACCCAGCATTTGAAGCCATGATTGTGGCTGTGCCAGCTCGACACAGTGGGCCTTGAAAGAACGCAGTCGAGACCGGTCGGCTTGTAGGCTGTATCTCATGTGTGCCGGAGTATAGTGCGAGATATCCACTACATTACCCGACTGTGGCTGTGCTTCGACGTTCAGCTGTTAAGGAAACGCGCAATCGGCCTGGCTAGTCGACGATGGAGCTAGGCAAGTCACTTGCATTACCAAATGTGCGCCTTTGTGGGTGCCACACCTGTGGCGGTGCAGCACATTGTCGTGGAGCACTGACTAGATTGGCTTCATTTACCTATCCGCCGTTTCAAGAGCCAATGGGACTGTGGGACGACATTCCAAAGGCTGCCAAACTCTATCACCCACATCTTTCCGTCATTCGCTCTCTTGCACTAGGAGCACTGTGCCACTGCGACCTCGTCCTCCTCTCCTGAATTCTTCTCTCGGAGCCACCGAATCTAGCTGCTAGATCGTTCCAACCGCACGATCGTGTGCAACTAGCAAACGAGCTTACCGCGTGTATTCAAACTCAAGAGCGCCTTTCCTCTGCGATCAGTACTACGAACGACTTAGTTGTCACTAGACCGGGGCGCCCGTGTGAGATGATCGACTGCCGTGGCCGTCCGTTCGACAGCTTGCACAGCTGAACCCGCGACGCATTGCGGGGACTCTTCGCTCCTTCTCTGTAGCTCCTTGCATACGTGCATGACAACCGTTAGACGAAGACGCCGTCGTCTATGCGCCGCGACGCGAACGTGGCGATAAATATGAGGCAAACTAGTCTATCGAAGAGGGGAGACGGTTCCATCTGACCAGACTACACAAAGCGACCAGCGTCATGTCCGATGGCCTCGACCGTCACCGTCTCGCGGACCAGAACCTCCAATGTCAAACGGAAGATGGCTGCATCCCCTCAGCCAGCAGTCGACGCTCTTACTGCGATCACTCCCTATCGAATCCACGTTTCGCAGAAGTATCTTGACCTGACGCGACAGAAACTCGAGCTCGTCCGGCTACCACGCGAAGCCCATTCGAAATACGGCGCTAGTCCTATCTCCACGACGGTGTCGAAGACCCAGCTCGAACCTCTGATAGATCACTGGCTAGAATCTGACTACGACTGGCGGTTCCAGGAGACGCAACTCAACGACCATCTCCCGCAGTTCCGCACCAGAGTCTGCGGTGCGCGTCTGCACTTTGTTCACAAGACTTCGAACTCGCCGGCTGCGATCCCTTTGCTGTTCATACATGGCTGGCCAGATAGCTTCATCACCGTGTCAGCAGTAATCGACAGCCTGTGCGAACCTTACGTAGCCTCTGAGGACGAGCAGTCACAAGCACCCTCATTTCATGTAGTCGCGCCAACGATACCTGGCTTCGGGTTCAGTGAGCCTGTGAAGGAGGAAGGGAATAACCTGTGGTCGACTGCGGAGGCGTTCGATGCATTGATGAAGCGGCTAGGGTATATGCACTACATGGTGTATGGATCAGACTGGTGAGTCGCGGATAGCGAGACGGTGGTACCGGGATGAGTCGCTGACAGTGCAACTCAGGGGATTTAAGATCGCTCGCGCGATTGCACTGCAACATCCGGAAAGCTGCATGGCAGTGCACACAACGAACCCAGAGATGCCGTGGCCGAACCCAGAGCTGAACATGTTCCCCGGCAGTGGGATGTTGTCGCCAATGCAAAGCATCCCAGTGACGCCGCACGTTGTCTCCGCCCAAGTACCCACAGCCCAGCAGCAAACCATGGCATTCGCATTGTGCGATTCGCCTTCGGGCCTGGTAGCGTACTTGATGGACATGATCAAGCCACCAGCATCGACGTCTGCGCCTACCTCTAGCGTACCGACACCTTCGCCGCACCTCTCGCCCTATGCGCAACACAGCCCTGCGTTATCAAGCACTTCGCAGCCTCGAGATCCATGGTCACCCACAAACCTGATCAACTGGACTATGCTACACTGGTTGCCCGGCCCGGAGATCTCACTCCGCTGGGTCGCGAACTCCACTTCCATGGAGCCTGCCCTCTGGACCGCACACTCGCAAGTCCCACTCGGCATTACACACTACAGCGTTCCAGGCTCCCAGCGTCGACCACACGACCCGTTAATCTGGGCAGAAGCGTACCATCGCGTTGCGATGATCAGGAGACGGACGGGTGATGTCAGGTTCGCGGCGTGGGAGCGACCAGACGACGTGGTGGCTGATATTCGAGAGTTGGCTGGGCTGGTCTATGGCACTGGGATTGGAGACGGTGGCATGGTTGTGCGAGGCATGTGAAGAATGTGTGGGACACTGCACGCTTACGGCTCTGAGTTCAGCGCGCAGGTGGTGTAGGGTCGACACGAGCGGTACAGTAAGACTCGGTCTGGTCGTATTGTTTCTGTACAGGTACTGGGCAACAAGTCTCGGGAACGATGGCTGCCTGCAATATGCAGTGAGCTGCCTTATGCTCCAGTGAATGGGCAATAGCGAATATCTATCTTCTTTCAGCCACCGCCTTACTGCGGCAGCCGCTTCCATATGTGTTTGGATCGACGTGAAGTCAAATTTATCCAAGGATGGGCCCGGTGGTTTGGTCCCTAGGTCACAGCAGTGAGACATTTCTGGCGAGGCCTTTTCGAGACCCTGTATCTTCTCATAGGGCTGAGTGACGCGCCACTGAGGGAAATTCACAAAATCTCGCGGGCTAGAGCAGCTAATCTTCTTGAACGATCCTACATCCACACCTCAAACACGAAAGTACCTTAGCACGTTACCAAATCGGTCACACACATCACGTTCACCTGCTTAAGATACAGTCCCACTTCTCTACTAACCTACAGTAACCCATCATCGTCACTGGGCCGTGGAACCCACGCCCCAACCTATCTCACGCTGGCAGCTCTACTGATCGCCAGTCGCCAACCACACAATACGGAATTTGCTCGTTTGTAACGAGCAGGTTGCGTCCTACCTGAGCTTTCTACGCAACCCACCCCTTCTATGAGTCCAGAGGATCTTCTACGTTTGTTCTGCAAGCCGAAGAAGTGCGCATTCCTACATTCACCGTGGAAAGCCGTGGCGAATGCTGATACATGTACAGGCCTAGGTAACAGGACCAACAAAAGGATCCAGAAAACCATCCAAATTACCGAACCGCCCATCAGTCGAGCCTTGTACGAGTGACAGTCGAAGAAGTGCGGTAACAAAACCGACCACTGCCAACCACCACCGACAAGATTCCGCCACCCAAGACCTTCGTGATCGTTCTTTCAGAACGGCCTCCCTAAGATCGAAACGAACAGTGTTTGCCGCATACCGTTTGCCGCTGGCGAAAGCCAGCCTCCACGCACGAGAAGAAATTGTTCCCTTGGCGAGATCTCAAGGCGGCCAACCCATACAGGTCAGAAAGAGTGAATCGGCGCCGTAAGGATCATCGCACGAGTATAACGCGGAAGTAGAGAACCTGTCAAGCGGTCTTCAGTATAGCACGGAGATGATCCACGCCGAAGTACCCACACACTACACCGGCTCGCCGTCATCTCTCGCCGGCACACCTCACCTGACGATCAATCATGATGTTACAGCCGATCTAGACTCCAGCAATGCGTTCGAAGGACCCGAGAAGCTGCTCGAATTGTGGTTCAGTCCGTCCGAGCAAGCACTCGCGGCTTCTGCCTCGCCACTGGGTCTGAAGGCAGTCTCGCAGGAGTCATGGAAGGAGATGTTGGATCTTGTCAATTGTAAAGTCCTTTCAGTCATCGAATCACGCAATGTCGACGCCTACCTCCTCTCGGAGTCGAGTATGTTCGTCTTTCCGCACAAGCTCGTACTGAAGACCTGCGGCACTACGACACTTCTTTGTGGCTTGCCGCGCATGCTTGAGATTGCAGCTCTCGAGGCCGGCTTTCCGCACGTCAAGGGGAATGCCGGTAAGTGCATCACGGCCGCCGCCACACCACATCGCGTCTTCTACAGTCGTAAGAACTTCTTGTACCCTGACGAGCAGCGCGGTCCGCATCGCAGCTGGCGAGACGAAGTGCGCTTCCTTGACAACATGTTCCTCGGTGGCAGTGCGTACATGATCGGCAAGATGAATGGCGAGCACTGGTATCTATACATCACAGGACCTGGCACTGAACTTACGCCACCCACCACGCCCATCGAGGAGCGTTTCGAAACGCCGACTAAGCACATCAGCCTCCCTGAGCAGATGAATAAGATGTCATGCAACGACGATGATCACGGGGACGAGACTCTTGAGGTTCTGATGACGGACCTTGATACCAAGAACGCCCGACAGTTCTACCTCGAAGATGCAAGTCAAATTGCACACGAGAACGCTCGTCGCACACAGCTGGCCCGCAGAGACGCTGTTCAGCATCTTGGCGTTGAAGCCGGTGCGAATGACTCCAATTCTAGCATCTCTGGAAACACTCTCGTGAATGGCATTGGTCAGGACGATTCTGTTATTGACGTCTTTGCGCAGACATCTAGCGATCACTCAGGCTGTAGCTCCGATGCTGAGGATGACGTTATGACTTTTTCGGCGGAGTTGAGCACTGAAGGCCACACTCTGGGCACTGTCATTTCGGAAGCCTGTGGACTGTCAGACGTGTATCATCAGTCGAAGTACTCCGACGCTCGCATCGACGCCTACTCGTTCGCGCCTTGCGGCTTCTCAGCCAACGGCGTAGTTCCTGAGCCTAGCGATCCTGACACTACGCACTACTGGACAGTCCACGTCACTCCCGAGCCGCAATGCTCCTACGCCAGCTTTGAGACCAATGTGCCAACTCGTCAGACCGGCCGCGAGACCGTTGAGGTCGTCGAGCAGGTGGTCAACATCTTCAAGCCTGGCCGTTTCAGCGTTACGCTCTTCGAAGCGAAGAACGGCGACGCCAGCTCAATGGCGAAGAAGGACAAACGCATGAACACCGTCAAGGGCTATCGTATGGTCGACCGCATCGTGCATGATCTCGAGGGATATGAACTGATCTTCAGATACTTCGTTCGGAACGACTGGAAGGGTGGTGCGCCGAGGTTGGGAGAGAAGTGTTGGTAGGTGGTTGATGGCTTCTGGTGTCTCGCAAGGTGGTGAAGTGGATGATGTCATGCTCCTTCGTTACGGCCTGTATCTCATATCTAGTCTTTGGTTTGGATCCTTCGGTTCATACGATATCATCCGGAACTTCTTCGTTGACATTGTAGGGTGTATACACTTTCTAGACACCTCTATTGAATCCATGTCTACGCTACTCGGATGTACAACGGGCGCACTTTGCGACTAGTTTCGACCGTGACATGGGAGCAGAAGCACATGTATCAAGCTTATGCTATATTATATTTGTGCCATGGAATGGACGGGCATACACTCCGACTCGAGGTGAGCACAGTGAATAACAACGTGAAACACAGCAGTAGCGGGTGCCCAGTCAAACACCCATCAGTTTAACATGGCAGGTTGTATAGCGGATATGTTCGTGCAAAGGACAATGATTGCTATGCACTTCAGCTATCTAAGCAGTGGTTTGGCCAAGAGCTGATTCCGGCGGTCCAAGATCTTCTCAATTCCATCGGTAAAGGTGATACAATGAAAACCTTCTACAATACATGGTTCATTATCATCCTCCAACGCCTCGCCAGTATGCATCGAAGAGAGCACTCATATGCCTCTGGACGGCCATACCAAACTCGTCATGCATTGATATATCCCGTCCCATTCATTCCTCAAAACGCCGTTCGTGCTAGTCACCGCCAATCGACAGTGGCTAAGATGAGATCGAACTCACGCTCCCCCGGCTCGAAGTCGAGCGCGAGTTCGAGGTGGCAGTGTTTAGTGCTGGAGCAGCCTTGGAAGGATCCGCTGATCGGCGTCGTGATGCGGCGGATGCGGTCTCGAATTGTTGGCGGGTGTGTTGGTGCATGAGTCTACAGAAACAATGTTAGTAGCTGTTGAGATCAATGACGAATAGATGCAGCACTTACTTCTGGTACGACATCATCGCCTCGTCGGGCTGCGAGAGATCGAATTGCTGGTTGAAGACTACTTGGGCGGTCTTAACGTCCGCGAAGGAAGTAGAGGAAGACATCGTGATGGCGTTGATTTTTGGATCTTTCGAGTTGTTTGATCTGAGATACTGGTCCTAGTATGCGTAGTCGACGTTGACGTTGCGCTGGTTGTTGATGAAGATGGGAGAAAGAGAGCGTAACTTTGCGGCGCATATCTACCTATACCCCCAACCCCCTACCCGCATACACTCACAACCGCTTATCCATGCGTCACCCCCGTCAGCATCAGATACAAGGTACGCATCCCAAAACGAAACGGGGATAGTGGAGCATCCGCGTCAGATTACACAGATCTTCACTCACGCAAGCACCCGAAGGCGTATCGACTTGCCACGAGTCAAGTATTCGGTTGGCGGCGAGAGGCTGTAGAGGCTGCGCCGGGCCGGGGCCGTCGCGATAGAGACTGAAGGTCCGCTTTTGCTGTGTATCGAGCGGCTGTGAGTGGAGGGGAATAGGCAGAGGATGCAGGGTTCTAGGGAAGGGGGGTTGGCGTGCAGATCTGTACCTTGCGGCTGAAGGAGCGTCATATGTTTTACTTCGAAGGTTGACGACCATGTCAGAGTCCAGACTGCACAATATTGTGCTCGTGGCCGAGCAGATGTGCTGTAGATGCACTGTCGAAGTGCCGTAATCGTCACCTGTCACCTCTGGCTTTTGCACGCGCTCTTAGGATGAACAACATCTGCTCCGTACAGCTATTCTACTGCAGTGATCGACATGACGATGCACTCTCAACGGCACACGGTACACGGAACGTCGCCGTCGCGCACACCCAAAATATGTGCGAGGTTACTCTAAACTCCCCCTTGGCGTACCGCCTCGTTACCGTTTCGTTGGCGAAGAGCCTCAAAGACCCTGCAGAAGGATTCTTGAAGGCAGTGATTACCTCGCTATCTGCACGTGACGTCTGTATTATGTGCAGACACCCTCACATGCTTGCCAGATCTCTGCTCATGATTCGTTCGAAATGCTGCAATTGAATGCACCGTTGCTGTATTGGAGAGTTTTTGGGGCCCTGCCCAATATCATGATCCACTCTCACAACAAACCGGGATACGACAATTACACCATGAGCCCATGACCGCACCACGCCACCAGCCAGGCTCCAGCTCACCACTCACGCCATGTATGACGGCCAACATCACGGGACATCGTCCCACCTTCGCGATCACCAGCCAAAACGCAGATGTCTGCCCCGCGAAAATTTCTCTCCAGGCCCGCTTCGCCGCAGTGCCATCATTGCGTACCGCGTCATCGGCACGGCCGCGTGCGGAATGATAGAACCACCCATCGGCGCATCGCGGGAAGATGGCCACGAAATCGCACGATGGGGGATCAGAGCGGCTGTCGGGTTGACGTCGGGTGGGGGATTCGATCGTCCATCGACGGTGAGGTTGATAGAAGGCACGCGGGTATTGTAGAGGAGCCGATCTGTCGATCGAACGGAGTTGAGTCCGCGTAGGGATTGTGGATTGTGCGAAAGACTTCTATTAAGCTGAGCAAGCGAACGGTAGGCTGTTTCGTGCAGTGGGACGTTGAAACGTGGGGAGCTTAGAGTGCGAGAGCGCTGCGTAGACGCTGGTAAGGCTGTAGGCGTAATGACTTCGCTGTTGCTATTAGAATTGTTGGCCAGCGCGCTCGCTATACCGTCGCTTTCAAGCGGACGATATTGGCGCTGCTCTGCTTCAGAGGGGACTGTGCTTGGGGTTACTAGTAGAAAGAGCGCTGCGGTAGGATATGCCCTGCAGTGTCTCTGTCTTCGCGAGACCGAATACTCACAACCCCGGCACCCGAGCAGGAGCTGTGAATATCCTGCCACCGCTGGCAACGCGAGCAGAGATGTTATGATCCCTCGCTTACACTCCAACATCTCCCAATCCCATCACGTAAGGATGAGCAACGCTGAAGCAGAACCACAACATCCACACTACAGGCCTGTCCGCGAGGGGAAAATTAATAGCCTTGACACTCGGCCTCGATGTCCTTCCATCCCTTCAGCGGTCTCCAAATCCACCTCCTAACATCCTCCCTAATCTCTCCCGCCACCCTCTCTTCCATCCGCGCAAAATCACCGATTTCTTCCAAGTACTCCATTTCACTTCCTGTACTATCTCGACCCAGTGGAGCGTTCCGCCACGGATACCGTCCAAATTTCTCCAAAACCCCAACATGAGCTCGATTAACCTGACAGTCAAAGAAGAAGAACACCTCGTACCCTTTGCCGGTGTAGTAAACTGGCGGAATGGGTCCTGCCACCAGTCTAGGCAGTGACGCGGGATGACTGATATCTGCACGAGGATCGTGACGGGAAGGGTCGTGGAGATGGAAGTGTGCTTCCACAGCCTTACGTGTAGTCTCGCTAAGGGTTTGCGCACGAGTCTGCGCAGCTAAGTCTTCAGCGTGGACGAAAGGGAGAAGGTGCAGACTACACCGCAACATGGCATCCTCCCACGACAGTCCCAAGCCCAGGCCCAGCCAGCGATCAACGTTATTCGCCCTCAGTAGCGGCGGAAGCCCGTCCAACTGTTGCGCCAGTCTGCAAGCCAAGGGGCCGAAGAAGCCATACGCCCATCTCGTATCATGCCGCTTGAAGATCAGCTGCGGGACTTGATCAAGCAGGAGGACGAGGGCTAGGGCCTGGATCAGGAAGTCGTTGGTGGCGGGGTCAGGGAGTAGGCAGAGGAAGTCTTTGGGCCAGATTTCGGAAGGAATCTGGCTGAGGGGGACGAAGACTTGGTGGACGGTGAGGTCGTAGAGGGATTGGGTCAGAATTGAGTCGGTGTCACCGTAGAAGCGGGTGAATAGGGTCTCCGGTGAAGAGCCGGGGGCAGGAACGGAGAGGTGGTAGATGGTTGAGAGTAGCTTGGGCGTCAGGATGGCGGGAAGTCGTGAGGTTACCTCGACCATGTTTCATGTAGGCCAGGCTGGCAGGAGCGAGGTTAACAATGCAGTGTTGACGCACAGAGGCCGATGGACAATGAGAAAGACACTGGAACATACAAGCGATCACGCTCTTTAACTTATAACAGACCTATAGGAAGCGTACCTACTGTCCAGAGTGTTGCTAGTAGTTCCTCCCCATATCGTTGACCGCGTGGTCGAGGTCGTAAGCGCAGCAGCGCCAAGTATCTCGATCTGCAGCAGATGCGTAAGCGTGCAGCCTCCCCTTTACAAGACGACTTGCGTTATGCGTAGCGATGACGTTACACTCCGTTCCGCAGGAATAATCGTCTGGCCGCGTGGAAGCGTGCCATCTACTTGATCCACTGAAATACGCGCACTAGAGAAACAAACGGCATCGAAGCAAGTGCAGAAGAATGCAATTCGCAATGCGTCAGCACAATCACGCGTACGCTATGCGCTCACGAAAGGTGGGTTCTTCGGAGCTTTACATGCGCACGCTGTGTTCAGCAGCATCCAGTCGACCTGGCCAAGCTGTCCGTGTCGCACATTAGGAGCGGGATCAGGTTGACCGCGATGGCTGTCGTCTTGCGACACGCGCGATTCATCAGTTCCAGCAGCTCAGTGTTCGCCGCGAGATAGATGGTGGTCGAGGGGTAAGAGGAAGACACGATTCTAGAGTCGTCAGTACAGTGCAGTTGTGGACATCTCGGCGCGAGTCTGCTCACCATTCTGGTACATTGACCCATTTCCATCCCAATTCTGCCATCAGATGGCAGCGCTACTACCTTTGCCCAAAGCTGCCCCGAAGTCTGTAGCCGCGAGTCAACCTTGATGCTTTGGTCCATCGTCCGCCGAGAGTGCGTTGTGAGCAGGCACTACCTGCACATCGTATAGTGCTTGTGAGATGCTCATCTTCATCGCCACATGCAAGCTCGTTCCTCACGAAAGCAGATCCGCCACATTCATCGGCATCTCGTCGATCTGCGTCGAGTAGTACACTGCAGTCATGTCAGCATGCACCTCAACTCGCGAAGTAATTCAAGACCACTGACACTCAATATCCCTCAAAATCCGCACATCCTCACTCGTCACAAAATTAATTGCCACGCCCTTCCGTCCAAACCTCCCACTCCGCCCAATCCGGTGAATATAGTTCTCCCGATTGCTCGGTAAATCATAGTTAATAACCAGACTCACTTGCTGCACATCGATGCCCCTAGCCCACACATCCGTGCTAATCAGCACGCGACTGTTGCCCTGTCTGAACTCCTGCATGATGCTGTCGCGCTCTTTTTGAGGCATCTCGCCGTGCATGGAGGATACGGTGAAATTGGCGTCGCGCATCTTGTCCGTGAGCCAGTCGACTTTGCGGCGCGTGTTGCAGAAGATGACGGCTTGGGTTATGGTGAGGGTGTCGTAGAGATCGCAGAGGGTGTCGAATTTCCATTCTTCTTTTTCGACGGCTATGAAGTATTGTTTCAGGCCCTCTAGTGTCAGCTCATCGCGCTTGACCAAGATCCTCACGGGATCCGTCATGAATTTCGTCGTCATATCTAGCACATCGTACGGCAGCGTCGCGCTCACGACAACGACTTGCGTCGCGGGCGGCAGGTAGCGGTACACGTCGTAGATCTGCTCGCGGAACCCCCTGTTAAGGAGCTCGTCGGCTTCGTCCAGGACGAGCATCTTGATGTGGCGGGTTCGGAGATTGCGGCGACGGATCATATCTGCTACGCGACCTGGGGTGCCCGAGACTACGTGCTGGCCGTAATCCAGCTTGCGGATGTCTTCGCCGACATTTGTGCCTCCGATGCAAGCGTGGCATTGCACATTCATGTAGTCGCCAAGTGCCAAGAGCACGCTCTGGATTTGGATGGCGAGTTCGCGTGTGGGCGAGAGGACGAGAGCTTGTGTTTCGCGCACAGCTGTATCGATGACTTGCAGGATCGAGATGCTGAAGGTCGCGGTTTTACCCGTACCGGATTGCGCTTGGGCGATAGTGTCGCGACCTTTGCAGATCTGGACAATAGCGCGGGACTGCACTGCTGAGGGCGACTCGTAGCCGTATGCGTAAATGCCGCGCAGCAGGTTTTCCTTCAGGTGCATGGCTTCGAAGGTTGGAGCCACGGAGACTTCCTTGGAGGTGGAGAACTCCATGCGCTCCTCCGCCTTGCGGTCGATAGTGTCGTCGGCCATGATGGGTGGTTGAGTCGACTGAGTGGGGTCCAGTGACTGTGATGAGTGGTGTAGAAGAAGTGGTGGAGGAGGAAGAGTAGCTCTGATAGCCCGCTTTTCGAAAAAGCTTATCATGTCAGCAGTCGAGATTTGGGATCTGCTTGATAGAGAGGCACACGTTCAATGTCGCAATCTACTTGCTTCACTCATTCCACGTGCAGCACTTCTGATAGCGGTACTCACATCTTTTACCGAGCACGTGGCAACCAGGCGACTGGAAGCCGTGGGCGAGATTGGCTCGACGCTGCTTAGGCGATCGACTGAGTAAGTGTCCTTCACTGGAGTGAGAGTGAGTGACAACGGCAACGGCGGCGGCAGCAGCTGTAGACGTGGTGGGGAGAGCGGTGGAGGAATCAAAGCGTGAGGCAGCGAGATGTTGATCGAGGACCTGCGCTCGGCGCACGAGGACATTGAGCGCCTCGAGGCTGCAATCGCCGAGCGCATCACAGACGAGCCCAAGCACGTGAGTAGCCTTGACCTTCCCCTCATGCCATGGCAGAGCTTACATCTCACAGATCCGCAACAGACTCGCGCGCGACCACGAGATCGCAAACTTCGCCGACAAAATCACGCATCAGAGTGAGCGGGCATTACACATTTACAACAACGAGCGCGATGATTGGACCAGGGAGGTGCAGTCGCTGACTGCGGGTGATGATCCATTTGAGGAGTTCTACAAACAGCTAGCGGGGATCAAGGACTTCCACCGGCGGAATGCGAATGAGCCTGTGGAAAATCTCGAGCGAGCGTACAAGAAGCCTGAGAATGGCGGTCCGGCAGGAGGATTCGCCGGCGACATCACGAGCATGTTCACAGGCGAGGAGGCGTTCGGGCGCTTCTTCGACTTGACGATGCTGCACGAGGAATTCCTCAATCTGCCAGGCATCAAGCTTGAGCGCAAAGTCACATACCTGCACTACATCGACATATTCGACAAGTTCGGTCCGCCAGAGCTCACCCTTAAGAAGGACGAGCACAAGATGACGGACGCCTACTTCAGCTATGTCGGCAGTCTCGCCGACTACCTCGAATCTTTCATGCGCCGGTCCAAACCCCTCGAGAACCTCGACGTAATCTTCCGCGGCTTCCTCGAAGAATTCGAGCGCGCATGGGAGAAGGGCGAGGTTTCAGGTTGGGAATCCATCGCAAAGTCCAACGGCTCCGGCCCCAAGACCCAAGGCACAGGCACAGGCATCTGGTGCGCCGACTGCGAAAAAGAGTTCAAAAACGACAACGTCTATCGCGCCCACCTTACAGGCAAGAAACACATCAAAGCCGCCGCCGAGCGCGAAGCGTCCGCAGCAGACTCCACAGCCGCCGCCCCAACATCCCTCAAACGCCTCCGCGAGCGCGCCGTAGCCGAGCGCGAACACCGCGTCACCCGCCTCGCAGCCTCAATGCAGACAGTCCGCGAAGATACGCGCGTAAACGTCGAGCGCAAATCAGGCATGACGGACAAAGAGCGCACAGCCGAGATCGAGGCGCTCTACGCCGAAGACACAACCATGACCAACGGTCCCTCCAATGGCGCCAACGGCGAAGGCGACGACGACGACGAAGAAGACGGCGAGAAACTCTACAATCCCCTCAAGTTGCCCTTATCCTGGGACGGTAAACCTATCCCCTTCTGGCTCTACAAGTTACACGGGCTGGGCGTGGAATTCAGTTGCGAGATCTGCGGAAACTATGTATATATGGGCCGACGGGCCTTTGACAAGCATTTTAGTGAGCAGAGGCATGTGTATGGGTTGAAGTGTCTTGGGATTACGCAGACGGGGTTGTTTAGGGAGATTACGGGGATTGGGGAGGCGGAGCGGCTTTGGGAGAAAATTCAGAGGGATCGAGAGACGAAGGAGAAGGCTGATGAGGGAGTTATTGAGATGGAAGACTCATATGGGGCGGTCATGCCGTGGAAGGTTTGGGATGATTTGAATAAGCAAGGTCTGCTTTGAGTGGACTAAAGGCTGGTCCGCGGTGACGAAGGGCGTATTCACGCTGTGCCCAGGGATCGCGACAGATAGACAAGGGGATGCGTGTGCCCGGAGTTGTTATCGGCGACCTACGCTCTCCGGCTGTAAGTGGTCTTGGGAGCCCTTCAAATGGACGTACCCAAGCTAAGCGCTGCCTAGCAAGCTCGGCCCGAGGAGAGCTCGGAGCTGTATGTATCAACCACTGCACAGAACGCAGCAAAGGCGATTGTTTCCAAGCTGGTAAGGAGACATTACTACATCGTGCTCTTCTCTCTTATGTCAGATGTCAGACCCACCTCTCCTTCTCCTCCCTCCCATCTTCATCGACACTCCTCACGATGCTGTCCTCTCATCCAAACCAGGCTTCCATCTTCGTCCTCCCCCTCCACCCCACGAACTCTCCTCCCCCACCACATCAGATACTTCCCTTTTCCAGACAATCCACATGGCCACGCCCACCATCTCGCGCGCCGCGTGGCGATTGACTACAGACGGTCTAGTCGAGCGACCCTACGCTCTGGACTGGGAGCTGCTCATGCAATTAGGTGAGAAGTGCGGCCGAGTCGTAGAAAGCGTGCACGAGTGTTATGGGAGTCCGCTAAAGCCACCCAACGAAGCCGTACGGCGAGTCGGCAACGTGACCTGGATCGGCGTCCCTCTCCACGTCCTCCTCTCGCTCGCAGGCCCTCTCAGCGATGCTGCAGCGTATGTCTGGGCTGACGGCCTAGACTCCGGGAGCTTTGGCGGCGTAGACGCGGAGAGGTATCAGAAGGATCTCCCCCTCTCCAAAGCCCTAAGCGACGACGTTCTGGTGGCGTGGCGCATGAACGGCGAGGAGTTAAGTGTGGAGCGCGGGGGGCCGGTGAGGTTAGTCGTGCCGGGGTGGTTTGGGACGAATTCCGTGAAATGGCTTTGTCGGCTCTCCGTGCAGGCTGCTAGGGCGACGGGACCGTTCACGACGAAGTTCTACAATGAGGTTGTTCCTGGCAAGGAGGCCGACGGGACGATGAGGCCGGTTTGGGCCGTAGAAGTAAACTCTATCATCTGCTCACCTGCGCCAGCGGAGGTGATTGAGGATGGCGATGTCGAGATATGGGGCTGGTGCTGGTGTTGTGGCGACGCGGACGAGATTGCTGGCGTCAAGGTTGTTCTCGATGGTGGCACGCAGATGGTCAACGCTGCTGTGGCGCAGGGACAAGGGCCTTCATGGCAGCGATGGAGCACGTTGCTAAGGCTGGGAGCGGGGGAGCATGAAGTGTATGCTCGCGCGAGCACTGCGCACGGGGATGTGCAGCCGTTGGGGAATCGGCGCAATGAGGTCCATCGCGTGCGATTTCACATTGGATGAGGTGGAGAAGTTCGCCCTTGAACTGGATTTGGTCGGAGGATCACCGACGAAGAATGCATGTATGCGATTTTGCGCACTGACCCGACTCGACACTCACGCATCGCCAAAAGGCTACACGAACACCTCCTCAACCCTCTCGACGCTTCCCTCATCGCCCTTCCAGCCCTCGGCGACTCGTCTCGCATCCTCATCCACATGCGAACTTGGCACCCACTTACTCCCGGGTATGAACCACGGACTCTCCTCAAACAGCTCGTCCATATCCTCCAGATTCAGCCCCGTAGTCTCGGGCAGGAAAGCCCACAAGAAGATCCCATTCGTCGCATTGCACACGATGAAGACGATGTAGTACTGCCAGCCAATAGCAGACACGGCTATAGGCGTCACTTGGCCGATCATAGTGTTGAAAGCGAAGCTCGTCATGCCGCCGAGGGAGACACCCTTCATTCGCATTGCGTTGCCGAAAAGCTCAGCCGGTATAGCCCAGGAGAGTGGACTGCAATTCTTGTCAGTACGAGTATTCCCGCTAGAGTCAGGAAGATGGCTCACCCTGATGTAACGAAGAACACGAAATTGAACAGCCATGTCAAGGCCACAAATGCCCAATGAGCGCCCGTACTCGGCGCCGAAGCAGGGAATTTCTGGATCAAAATTGCGTTGATCAGGAAGGTGATGCACATGATCGCTGCACCGTAGATTTCCAGGCTGCGGCGTCCAACACGCTCGATGATGAGAATGCAGACTGTTGTTCCGAGCAGCGCGATGATAGCGTTTACCCCGTTGAAGAGTAGGGATTGACTTGTTGGGATGCCGATCTGGGCGTAGATCTTAGGAGAGACTAAAAAGGATATCAGTCAACACTTCACGTAGCGTACAAGGTAAGAAACTTACAATACTGTATGCTGGACACGCCAGTCATCTGGCAGCCAGCTTGGATGGCCATGACGATGATGGTACGTCGAAGATTCGGCAACGTGGACACGAGATCCCAGTATGTCTTCTTCTTATCCAGACGTTCCGTCTCGATCTGATGCATGATGAGGTTGAACTCAGCGATCACGTAGGGATCGCTCTCATCACCGTGTGAGTGAAGTTGAGCGAGATTGCGGCGGCCGCGATCAGATTGATCGTGGTCGCAAAGCCAGCGGGGACTTTCAGGAAACAGGTAGATCATGCTGGCGAGGAAGATCGCCGGCACGATCTGAATGCCGAGAGGTATGCGCCATTCCCGGCTGTTGCCAGTGCCAGTCCAGGTCTGATAGCAAGCATAGCCGATCCAGGCAGCGACGACTTGTCCGAGGGCGTTGAATAATTGTTGCAAGCAGGTGATCTTGCCGCGGATCTTGCGGTGCGAGATCTCGGCTTGGAAGATAGGGACGATGAGCGTGAGGAAGCTGCACCATGTTAGAATCCCGTAGGGACATGATAGGTTTGTCAAGCAAGGCGTACCCAACGCCAACACCAGCAACATATCGTCCAGCATACAACATGCCAATGTTCATACCAGCCGTCTGTATGATCCCGCCAACGATAAATATGCAGGAGCCCATCAATATCACTGCCCTCCGGCCGATTGGGTTCGTGAAGCCAGATCCAAGAGCGCCAGTGAAACATCCTGCTGTGAATAGGGCTACGACAGTGCCCGCCTTTGCATCGGCGTTATCTTGCAGGAATAGTGTCTTGAAGTTGTCGCTTGCAACGACTTCGGCGATGACTGCCAAGTCATATCCGAAAAGCTTCGCGAGTGCTTGCGTTAGTCGAGCATACTGAAACAAGGAAGCCGCACGCGTTGACTCACGAAAGACCCAAGGGCGGCGAAGCAGCCGACGAGAAATTGGAGGACTCCAGGCTTCATGATCGCGAATGGGCTAGAAACTGTTGCGTGTAGAGACTCGTCGTAGTCGACGCAAAGAGATCTATACTTACCTTACATCTATCTCTACATGCACACAGTTGACATCACCGTTCGGACTGCAGTATGACCGTCGGACTGACATTTGAACGGCGTCTACAAGCTTGCTGAATCAGGGATCTCGTTTTCGTAGCTCGTAGTGCAAGACAAATGAGAGATAGCCGGTGAGGAGTGGAGCGGGTGACATCAACTCAAGCTGTCACTGAACGCGGGGAACCCCAGCGCTAGACAGGTGTTCTCCAATGCCGGATCCCGGGTCTGCAGGCATGCTCGACATTGAAGATAGTACAATGTCTTCAGTGCTCGATGTGGTATTCCGGCGCCTCTGGAAGTACGGCAGTCTGCTGCACGTCGTTGCGGTCGAAGCAGGCCATGTGCCGTTCACGTGTCCTGACAGCCGGCGATCCATCTTGAAGCACTGTAGTGGTTCTGGTCTGCTGCTTGGCTAAATGCGCGATCTCATCTCACGGGTGACTTTGGCAGCGTGTCTTGCTGTGCCTTCGTGTGGTGTCAACAGCATCGCCTGGGCGGGTGCTGACACTAAGCAATGCGACCATAGCGTCCGCAAAGCTGTAGAGTGCAGCCAAAACGCTCATTCTGCTTCACTGCCGACCAGGAAATTCTAGATTGAGCAGATCGAGAGGGCTTCATGTATGCCGTGCAGCTTTAAAGTTCATCAGCGCTTTCTTGTCCATGTAACTGATGTTGCTGATTCTAACATTCCCAGGCACTGCTGGCTAGTTGTCAATCATCCACCAGTTGATCCCATCTCCATCATGGTGCTGACTGGCCTCTCGGTGATGATGGGCCAAGGAGCACCTCTTTGGCAGCGAGGTGCTACGAATACTGCTGCTTGTGATCGCTAGCAGCACCTCTTCAGGGGAGGATCATGTCGGGCATTGATCTGACGAAAGACACGCCCTGGGTGGATGATCTGCCTCACAGCATGCATGAGCCCGTGCTTGCATCGCTGTATGCTATCTGGCAGCTGGGGAAGACGGAATTCGTTGCGATCACCTCGTTAATGCCGTAGATGTCTTATGATCAACAATGCAGAGAGGCACACTGCATCGCATCAAGTTCCTCCGACCGTGTGGATCCTCGGCATTTGAAACCCTCACTTACCATCGGCTTATCGCTCCACGTTGGCACCCCTCGTAGTAACCGTCAGTGCCCGTCATGATGTCCATATCAATAATGTTTTTTGCATGGCGGTGCCTCGTCTATCCCTCATACGCTCCCATCTCAAGCCAGCTGCATCCTCCCAGACATCGCCCAAGATGAAGCTCCTCTATCCTACCTCCCTCGTGCTCGACACCAAAGAGCTTGAGGGATTCGCCGCTACACTACACCCTTATGATGTCAAGAAGCCTTTGCCCGAGGATCTGATAGACGCAGAAGTCCTAGTGACATGGAGCAACAGCGCTGAGAATCTCAATGATGCGGCAAAACGTATGACAAATCTGAAATGGATCCAATCCCTAGCTGCTGGGCCGAACGATGTGCTCAATGCTGGCTTCGACAGCAAGAAGATCCTCGTCACGACAGGTTCCGGCTTGCACGACTTGACAGTTGCCGAGCATGCTCTAGGTATGCTGCTAGATGGCGCGAGGAGATTCTTCGAGATGCGAGATTACCAAACCCAAGGAAAGTGGCCTGGCCATCTGGGAGGCCCACAACCAGATCGACCGAAGGGGAAGTTCACGACGCTGAGAGACGCGAATGTGACGATCTGGGGATTTGGAAATATCGCGAAGGCACTCGCGCCGTGGCTTACCAGTCTGGGCGCGAACGTGAAGGGTCTTGCGAGATCGAGTGGTGTGAGGAACGGCGTCGAAGTCTACGGCGATGACAAGATCGATGAGATATTGGCAACGACCGATGCATTGGTCATGATCTTGCCAGGAGCGGTCAGCACGAACAACGCGCTGAACGCTGCGAGGCTCAAGACGTTACCGAAGCATGCCTGGGTGATCAATGTCGGACGAGGGACGGCGATCGATGAGGATGCGCTTGTCGAGGCGCTCGAGAGTGGCGAGATCGGCGGTGCAGCTTTGGACGTGTTCGTGAAAGAGCCGTTGCCAGAGAGCTCAAAGTTGTACAAAGCGCCGAATTGTATTATAAGTCCGCACGCTGCTGGCGGAAGGCCTCAGGGAGCAGAGGAGTTAATAGCGTTCAATCTACGGAAGTTCATGGCTGGGCAAGAATTGAGGAACGTCATATAGCAATAGATACCATCGATATACAAGCACATCATAGCGACGACTATGGTAATCACAAATCAACCCTCCCATAGCGATTTTGCAGCATGCGATCACATCAGGCACGCAGATCTCGCAATGTTGAGAAGGTCGAAGAGGTGGAGTGAAGGCAGTGACACGCCAAGCTTTTGCCGATATCATTTGATTGCAGTACTATCGAATCTGCCTCCATCTCATACGTGCAATGAGCCCATGATCATGCCCCTCTCACAATGGAGTTGAGCACCCGAAGCTGGTGGCAATGGTTCCAGTCGGCCCGAAAATCGAAATCAGACCCTCCACAGCAGCCCAAGTTCCCATACCCGAAGTAGCGAGCGCCATCAGGATGTAGATGAAGGTAGCGCCGGCGAGGAGTGGTCGCTTCAGGAACCCACGGATCCATCGCTTTGTGCCTCCATCGTGACGGGTCGTGACGCCCGTGACGGGGTCGAAGCCCTCGCCGGGTAGTGCCGCAGCCTCTTGGACGATGTATCCGAAGTACAGGATTGCCGGGAAGGAGTACGTGAAATTGAGACTGAAGAGACCTCCCACGAAGCCCACGAGACCGCTGTTGCCTCGTTAGTGGGTGTTCATAAACATATGGGGTACGGGAGAAGATATGGGAATGACTCCGGGGCAGGGGGGGAGGGGTGGAGGGGGTGGCTTACTTCAAGTTGGGGACTGCAGCGGCGACAATAAAGGCAATGATCCAGTACATTGGGCCTAGACCCCACCATAGGAAGCGACCCTTCTTGCTGGTGATGGGAGGGAAGTGGAGGATCTCCTGGAAGACTTCTAGATAGACAGTCTTCATGCCGATATTGAAGTAAAGGACTGCACATGTGTCAGTAGGTAGCGACGAGACCTTGGTCTTGATAGTACACCTACAGATAGCGAAGAACCCAGTAAGAAGACCCAGAACATTACCGGCTTGCTGCAGGCGAAGCGGGTTGACGACGTTGCCGATGTTGCTGGCGGAGTACTGACCCCACTGCGAGTACACGAAGACACCGAAGAAGATGTAGACGACGCCAATGAACAACTGTGCGATGAACAGACCTTTCCAAAAGTCCATGGGATGCCTCATCTCAGCGAGGAAGGCAACGAAGAGCAGAGCACCACTGTAGGCGTACACCATAACGTTGATAGCTCCGAACTGCGACGCAAACCCAACGACCTGCTGCTGGTATTGAGCGGGAGGCTGACCGGCGAAAGTGACGATGGGCTCGAGCGTCTTGATCAACGTGGAGTTGAAGATGACCTCGTAAAGTGGCTCGTAGTGCGTGCAGGAGACCAGAATGATGATGAAAGACACCACGTTGAGCCAGACCGAAAGATTGCACATCCAGCCGAGATGCTGCAGTGCGCGCAAGCTACCAGAGATCATACCGATGATCATGATGATAATCATGACCGCTGAGTAGCAGATTTTCGAACTAGCCAATTGCGCCAGCACCAGAGATTGACCGTTGATCAAGACTGCCACAGTCAAGAATTGCTGGAGCGATTGGCCGAAATTGATGAAGTGACGGGATTTCTTGCCATAGATGCGCAGGAATGGATCGCCGAAACTCAGCATGGGGAATCGAGAGGAGTCAAGAGCCAGGAAGACGCGCCAGAGGTTGTAGCCAGCGAAAGCAGCGGCGAGACCGAAGATGACATAGAGAGCGACACCGGCACCGTAACCAACGCTAGCAAAGACCTGAAGGGCTATGTTAGTGCTGCTAATCGATTCGCGTGCTTGACGAGACTTACGAAGGGAGCACCGGACCAGCCGAGGATGTCGGTCGTGATGAGGTAGAAGATTGTGCCCCACGAGGAAGTTCGAAGCGCTCGCGCAGCGATACGCCATTCCTCGTTCGTGACGGTCATGTCGACAGAGTTGCGGCCATGGGCTGCTGTCTGAGCAGCCACGGCCTCCTCCTTCTCGCTGTTTGCATTGCTCTCGCGCAACTCTTTCGTACCCTTGCCAGTAATCTTCCTCACAAGACCAGAGACTCGGCCACCGACTGTGTTGGGGTTCTTCTGGATGTAGCGCTTGTTCTCCTCTTCCTCGATCAAACGCTCTTCCTTCGCCCACTATGTGAAAGTCAGCAGCCTATTCTGGCCGTGGTAAGTGTAGTGATGCAACTGACGTAGATGAACTCCTCGAAAGTGACAGTCGCGTCCGTACGCGCTGCTAGACCCCACACGCGCTGACGGATTTGTGGGATGCCGTCGGTGACAACGTGCTCCGCTTTCTCGCCGTAAGGAGCCCCCAATGGCTCAATAGCCGAAGGGTGGGGAAACCCCAAAGGAACGACCGTAGACATGACGACTGTCTCTGCGATTGTACAAGAATACAATGAAGCCCAGGACGAGTGCCGGAGGATGGGCAGGAAGATGACAGGACGGGAACCCTACATCATATATGAACCAAAGTAGCAGCTGAGCCGTGAGTACGCCACATGGCCGCACAGGATGCTTATCTTTCCAACACCCATTATTATACCGCGAATCACCAATCGCTATGGCCGCGCTAGAAGCGAGCCACATGCTTCGCGTGCAGCAAATGTCGGCTTAGCTTCGTATCAAGCATTCGACTGGCCCGTTGGCGATAGTGACCGATACGCGATGCAACCTCAACTGCCAAATTGCGACAGCATCCCAAGCAAAGAAGGTGTGCGACAGCGCTAGCCAGCCCAGCTGCACAGATCTCGCCGCGGGTGGTGCGGAGCTTGGGACATGGAAGTGTCAGCGGCGGCGAGCTTTGCCGTATTGCGCAGGTACGAGTTGTTGGGTAGATAGAAGATTAGGACGAAAGGGGCAGGTCGTTGTAGGTAGCATCAGCCAAAGCGTGGCAAAATAAGATTGAGCCGGTCCAAGCATCGACAAGCATTGGGGTGGTTGTCTCGGTCTTCTCTCATTGGCTCTAACCTAGTGGAGAGATTTCCCCGTTCGTCGGCTCATGTTGACCACTCGGGATAGATGACCGCTCATGCGTTGCAATCTGCGGGTTATCGGACGCACCGCGCAAAGCAGCTGCATCTCGGCGATCATCCAGCTGAACGGTGATCGCGCGATAGCCAGGGTGTCGAGCGCATGAGACTGCGCCGTGGATCGCAACAATCGTTGATGCCAAATCAGTGAGAACCAGTAGCGTGTCGGTAAACATGCGACAGAATGTCGAAAAGCGTACCTGATGAGCGCTCGGCCAGGCTCAACGAGGAAGGTGCTCAGGTAAGTTCAGTGTCAGGAATCTAGATGCCCTCGTGACCATACTGAATGGCGCGTCCACGGAAACTTACAGTGTTTCGCGTGCGCTACGTTTTACACTTTACACTACCCCGCGAGCATGCCATGTGGCGCTGCATCCGCATGAACTCTGTCGTCAATACCATGAACGCCTCTCCGCGCGCACAGTAGTATCGTGATCGACATCAGGGAGAGGACCACTCACGTGGGATCAGAGCTGGCATTCACACGAAGTGACCTTGGTAGTAGACACTGTACGCGATCAGGTACTGAGGCGAGCGGTGGACAGGTGCAGCGGACAGAAGGTTTCGAGGGCCGAGCAAACATATGCAGTCCAGAATGGCTCCACATTCAAGATTGAAGCCAAGCTTTGCCACAACGGCGACCCAGCGTTGGCAGACACCATTGGAGAGCACCCTGTCCCGGTGTCACCGAGTACGTGCTCAAGATTGAAGATAAGCGCTACTCGGCCTGTCCCTGCAGTATTGCAATGCATGCCTCCCCGTTCTATGATTCTACTAGTACATGGGTATCTTAAGCACTAGCACAGCAAGCAGACCTCCCGACTCCAGCCACTCATTTCGTCCCTCCTCTCCCACGACCAGCGCTGCCACCGCGGCCTCTGGCAGCGCCACCGCCGCCACGACCTCCTCGTCCACGGCCACCACCTCTTCCAGCGCCGCTGCCACCACCGCGTTCGCCGCCGATGCGATCACCCCCGATTCGCCTCTCGACCGGCGATCCCGCACGCTTCGGTGCGCCGCCACCTCGGCCACCACCTCCGCCACCCCGTCCACCTCTTGACTCTCTTGCGATGGTACCCACGTTCAGCCCTTGGACGCCTTTCAGTCCCATTTTACCCACGACCATCTTATCGATCATGGGCGGCTCCGGCAAGCCCATAGCCTCAGCATGCTCGTTGGCTTGTGCGACCAGACCTTCATTCGTAAGCTGTAGCTGCCGCGTGAATGTCTTGTGAAAGCCGAGCCAGCCCTGGTAAGCCTTGTTCTTGACAGTCTCGTCGACACTGCCGAATGCGCGTAGCACATCATTATCGTGAGCATTGGCAGGACCGCTCAGATCCTCAGGGTATGGGTTGATTGGAAGCTTGCGGTTGACTTTCAGGAAGAATGACTCGCGCTGAGTGA
>KZ111140.1:2891070-2928368 GCA_002077045.2 Rachicladosporium sp. CCFEE 5018
GCGTTCATGTTCAACATCTTCTGTAACCAGGAGCTGTTCCAGTCGACGACTGAGGTCTACAATACGTTGACACAGATTCAAGCCATCTTCCCGAAGTCTGCCTTCCTCCAACAGCAGAAGGCATTGCTATACTATCACTCGCGCGACCATGATCAAGCGACACAGCTCTTCGATGGCCTGATCCGAGATCATCCTCATCGATTGGAAGGTCTTGAGATATATAGCAATCTGCTGTATGTTCAAGGCAACCGGCCAAAGCTGGCGACCCTCGCCACTATGGCCAGTAATACGGACAAGTTCAAGCCAGAGACCAATTGCATCCTCGGCAATTACTACTCGCTGATATCGGAACACGAGAAAGCGGTGTTGCACTTCCGCCGTGCCCTCACACTTGATCGTAACTTCCAAGCAGCATGGACGCTGATGGGTCACGAGTACATCGAGCTCAAGAACACGCAGGCAGCCATCGAAAGCTATCGTCGCGCGGTTGACACCAATCGCAAGGACTACCGCGCGTGGTATGGACTTGGACAGGGCTATGAGATGCTTGAATGCTACAGCTATAGTCTCTTCTACTACCAGCGTGCAGCTGCGCTTTGCCCAGGCGATCCAAAGATGTGGGCCGCCGTCGCAAATGCATACAGCAAATGTGACAAGCTACCGCAGGCTATTCAGGCTTACAAGCGCGCCCTTGTCGTTGGCAGTCAAGTCGAAACGGGCTCGAGCTTCGGGTCGCGCAACTCTGATCCACTCGCGCAGGCTGTGGGAGGGGCTCTCGATCCGCAGATCTTGTACGACATTGCTCTACTCTATGAGCGCGAGGAGCGCTGGGACGAAGCAGCAGCTTACATGGAGCTCACACTGGCGCAGGAAGAGGGGTCGGAGGAAGGTGATGTCGGTCTCGGTGTGATGCAGATCACTAGTCGTGCGAGGCTGTGGCTGGCGAGATAATGTCATCGCCAGGGCGATCTCGAGAGAGCTATGGAGCTAGCCAACGAGCTCTGTCAAGACGGCGTTGAGGTAGAAGAGGCGAAGGGATTGGTGAGAGATATCAGGGGTCAAATGGCTTTTGCGGAAGAGAAGCGGTAACACTGACAGAGGAATTGGCCTGATTGAGGCGATAAGGCATATGTGATGAGCATGCTCAGATGGCTTGCTCACCGTGCTGGCGCTTGTCACAGTCAGCAGATGGCTTGCGATGACTGCAGAGGTGCCGACGCAAGTAACACAGCAAGCAGAAGCAATGGTAAGTACTTCCTCCATCGAAACCAGCACTGAGATCCTCCTTCACTGCGGCCAGGACTTATTGCCGAACGGGTACGCCCTCGTCGCTATGTGCGACTGTCAGCGGTGTCATAGTCGACGCGCGGACGACAATAGGGACCGCCTGCTCCAGCGTTCACGGCGACATTGAGCGAGCTTAGATACTATTTTCGGTCGCTCCCATTTGTGTACCACTCCATCCTCATCTTCATCCTCTTCTGTACCTTCCGCTAGCTCGGACTATCGCTCACCACCTATCACGATCTCCAACCGACTGATTCACAACACGTATACCTCACCAGTACATCAGCAAGATGTCTTCGCAATGCCCTTGCTACGAGTGCGATTACGTACGTCGCGGCTACGGACCACCCTACTACCCTTGTGCTCGTACGGGCCAGACCCCTACCATCGGCAGGGACGCCAGACAGACTGGCAGGACATCCACAGGCTACACGCCTCGCTTCCGTAAGTTCCCTCCAAACGGCTTCACACCTCAGCCTCGTGTTCTGTTAGGCCAGCATGGGTACGCTTCGATGGCCGGCTTCGGCGGCACCGGTCTCACGCCGCAGGCATACGGCGGACTCGGCATGGCGCCGGGTATGTTCGGTGGATCCATGGG
This sequence comes from Rachicladosporium sp. CCFEE 5018, assembly GCA_002077045.2. Taxonomy (NCBI): domain Eukaryota; kingdom Fungi; phylum Ascomycota; class Dothideomycetes; order Cladosporiales; family Cladosporiaceae; genus Rachicladosporium; species Rachicladosporium sp. CCFEE 5018. Next base: position 2,892,956 of record KZ111140.1, read on the forward strand.
TGCTGGGCTCACACCGCCCCTGCGTCCGCCGTTCCTCCCGCCCCCGCGACTCACCCCTGGGGTCCCGTACGGTAACCCCTGGATGATGGGCACTGGAATGACTCCTCGTCCCGGTTACGACGATCGCGACTACCCTGCTCGGCAAGAGATGTCTGACATTCTGCGTCGCGGGTCCGAGGCGTACGACCGCCGATACCGAGAGGAGCGTGAGCAGCGCACACCGCGCCCCGGGCCAACTGCTGATCGTCGGACTGGTCGTGGTCCTCAGCGTCCTCCCTTCGGCGCCGAGGACCGCGAGCCGAGCTACTTTCATAGCGATTCGATCCGCAGTGGACGCACTCCGCAGGTCCCGACTTCCAAGACCAAGTTCGACACTCCGGTTTCAAGGCTAGACGCTCGCCCCCGCCGAAGCCATCTCCATTACCCAAGTCATTCCTCGGGACGCCCTCCGCGCCGAAGGACAAGAAGCCGACTCCTAAGCCATCTGGGTTGCGTTATTCGGAGAGTGCATACGACGACGAGCCCGTCGTTGCCGGCCCAAGTAGGCCTACAGTTCGCGTATACGACGACGAGGAGCTAGATATTCTGCGTCAGGAGCGTCGGGACCTTACCGCAGAGAACTTTGACCTTCGTCGCCGGCTACGCGAGACGAAGGGCACGCTGGCGCAGTCGCGTATGCAAGAGCAGTGGCTTCGCGATGACCTGACCGAGGAGATGCTCGCGCGCGAATTCGCATTCTTGCAAGGCGAGGACGCTATGGAGAAGAGCATCACTGGAGTGGCGTCTACCCAGACCGAGGGTCCTAAGTCTGCGACGACCGGCGGCGTAGCGAAGCAGCAGGCTGATCCGGAGTCGGCGGGTGCGCCAGCTGCCACGGCAGACGCTGAAACCCAGACCATCGACGAAGACGAGAAGTCATCAGACGTCTCTAAGACGAAGGACGATGAGGAGACGAAGTAAGACACTCTCGGTGGACTTACATGAGACGCACTGCGCGACGGCCGTGTTCGCAGGAGTGTAGATCTAGAGTAGCGAGTTAGATCCATGGGCGAGGGACCAATTGGACCGGATTTTGTTTAGTGACATTTTACACATCACTCCCACCACGCTGACATTGCACTCCACAATGTAGATTCCCCATCATGTTCCGCGATGCCACTTATCAGCCTTTGTAGAGCCGACGGCCTCGTGGCTCCTTCTCGTCATCCCCCAGGGCTGTCGGCAAAGCTGTACTGCATTCAAGTCGACGTGCGGCGGACTAGTGAACAATGTTCAATACAGGTCTATGTAGAGTCTGTCGCCTGCACTCGGCCCGTGTATTCCAGAACGCTTTTGTCACTGTGTAAGCGTTCAGTGTATCGAGCGCTTGCTAATGTTTGCATACAGTCATCGCGCAGAGCTCCAGTACATAAGGTGAGCGTATTTCGCCTCGTACTTCAATCATTGACGCCAGCACGACTTCCATTACCTATACATTCGCTTGAGCGTATAGCCCTCCTTCTTTGGCTTTCGTTTGTTGGTCACTCTCCGACTACCTCCTCTGCGCAAGCTTCCTCTACTACGTCCAGGATTTAACTTTATCCACTGCCGTAATCTTCTATCAGCTTTAGCTTTGCGACTTACATCAGCCGATTGAGTGTAATGACAGAAGCCATCGACGACCGCGCTCCTTTGCTGGCGTTCCGAAACCGATACATAGACCCCACTGGCGCCCCGCTTCTGGAACATGTCCTAGCCATGAACGTCTTGACTGACGAAGCAATCGAGCACATGCTCGATGAGCCAGGATGGTTGCCTCTGGACTGGGATGGGGCAGACGACCTACCCGAGGTCATGCCACTCCTAGTTAGTGCCGCCCTCGTGGGTTCCAGACTGGCCACCGCAGGCGAGATACGTCGTGGCCTCGCGGAGCGGAACGACGATCTACCGGTGCCGCGTGAAGATGGGCATGATCGTGCCGCTCAGCTAGCTCTTGTTCGGACAGCGGAGCAAGTTCAGAACATCGCGAGAGGCTTCCGCGACTTTCTACAGATCGAGCCTGCAGGACCAGATATGATTGCCATGCACAATCATCGGAAGATCGTTGGAGCGCTGGTGCAACTCCAGGTTCAGCAGGGAGAGGAAGGCAGACGCATGCGGCGCGAATTACAAGAGCTGTGGGCAGAGAACGCTGCTTTGCGCGAGGCTCGACGGCCTGCCGAAGAGGCTGTGTGGGCGATAATTATCCGAGAACCGGCAGATGAGGCGGTCATTGAGCAGGGCCAGCCCATCGCAGAAGTGGAGCATCAGATCGATAGCGGCGAGGTTGGAGTCGATTAAGTCGGTCTGGTCGTCAAAGGACGGTCCCAGTAGTTGAAGCGGAGTCTATCTACGCTGAACGGTTTCTCCGAAAGCTGGACGTGAACTGGAGTCTGTAGCATTCATGCCTTGAGCGTCGATTCTCATCGGATTTGATCACGCTCACGTCCTGACGATGATAGCGGGTAATGTCATTGCACTGCGTGCCTTCGCAGCACGTGTGGAGGCAAAATCGATGGCAAGATTTGGCCGTAGTGACCACTCAATTCCAGCATTGCCTGTTGGCGGTAATCAGCGTTTAGCTCGATAATCTAAAGCCTCCACTTATACTCACTACACCACACTCCATCCCTTTCTTTGAACTCCAATCTCTGACGCAGCTGAAACGAGCCTCGGCAAAAGCTCATATCGGACTGTCTCACCGAATCACATCCAGAATTCCGGGTGTACTTTCAGTACGAATTCGACAATCAACTTGTACACCATAAAACCCAGTATGGCTTCGCTTGGTGGAGTTGCATGTTGGCCTGGGATGAACCAGAACGGCTTGCGCGTCCGCCGTGAGCCCGATTCGTTGCCACCATCCTTACCACGAGCAGCCACTGTCATGATTTCGACGGGTCATCCGATCGGACCTACGTCGATGGACGCCCAGCTAGTAGCATCTGGGATCTTCCGGAACAACATGGCTCCAGGTCGTTCGAATCTCGACGACACTGACCCTACCAGCCAGCACCGGCATATTGTCACTATGCCATCAATGATAGGCGGGTCCATGCTCATGGCAAGCAGTCGTGCACTCGGACTTGAGCCGATCACTATTAACAGAGGCCCGGGTCCGACTGTCATCGCTGCCAGTGGTCACACCACTGCTGATGCACCTGTTCCAGCTATCACTCCTGCTCCCAAGAATACTGTCGATCACGTAACCGGATCGCAGGACCACGGCGCTACGCAGCACGATAACGATTAGCGTACGATTCGAGACCTTCGCGAGCAAGTTGATCTCTTGCGTGGGCGAATCCGAGACTCTGCACAGGTAAATACGAGAGGTCGGGCAGCGTCGCATCATGATGATGCTTCCTCGCGAGCCAGCAGGATTTCGCCATCGAGAACGACCATGGCGCCAAGGGTAGAAGTCACGATCGAGGTACCGACTGACCTGAGGAAGTGATGCCTTAGCCATCGTGGTCCTACACTCTTGATACTCGGGCAGGATGTGACGGGAAAACATCGAGATCGCGGACCGAGCATGTACACTGGCACTGAAGTGGCGGTCACACCATGAGGAGCCCTGATTCGGCTGGAGTTTGATAGTTCGCGAACGAAATGTGCTTACCAGCACTGCTCTTCCTTTCCCAGAATCAGCTCAGGGAGGCATCAACCTACTTCTCATGTCGTGTGGTGTGATGCAGCTTCGCCCAATCCCCAAGACACCGTACCATTCTTCCCAGAATTAACAGAGATGACCTGCCCATGCACACTACCGCTGTACCGTTCACTCGCAAGAAACAAGATCGTCCTTGCAACATCTTCCGGCGGTGGAGGTCTCGCCAACGGCACCCTACACTCAGTTAGCTCACATGCCATGCCCTCCGCTCCCATAATTCCATTTGAAGTAATAGGGAAATACTCACGTCGCCTCCACTTCCCTCCACCTCCACTCCTCCCCGAACTCTTTACTCTCCTCTGCCAATCTCGCTGTATCAACCGCCCCAGGTGCAACACAATTGACCCTCGCACCCTTCACCACCCGCGGCACATCGCCCGCCAAGGACTTCAGCAGCCCAACTTGCACGGCTGACTTCGCAGCAGCGTAAGCGGGCATAGTCCGCACGCCGAAGCTGCCGGCTTCGGAGCCGATCAGGATCAAGCTGATGTTCCGGGGTGCTGGGGTGGCAGGGAGGGAGCGGATGCCGCGAAGCCAGCGCTGTGCGGTAAGAAATGTGCCATTGAGATTTATATCGAAAACCCTCCTCCACACCTCGGGATCAGCGTCAGCTAGGCTCTCCGTCTGCGGCAGTACACTCAAATCCAAGCTAGCGAGCGCGACGCAGCAGTGCACGGGACCATACTTCTCCTCAGCCTGTGTGAAGAGGGTATCCAGTACTGGACCGTCGGAGATACTGCCCTGGAGAATCAGCAGTTTGGGAGCCTCTGCTGGGAAGGGATTAGAGGTCGCGAGATCGATGATTGTTACGTTGCTGCCGGCTGCGAGGAACGCGGAAACGACGACGCGGCCGATTAGCCCCAGGCCGCCTGTGATGAGGACGTGTGTATTGGAGAGGCCGAGGGAGACGTCAAAGGGAGGTAGAGATGTCATTGTGGCTGGGAATGCTCAAAGTGGTGGGAACAAGAGCAAGTTCACATTAGTAGTAGAACGGATCACGATAGTTGCGAAGGGAGGTAAACATGATTCACAACAGCAGAAGCTTCATATAGCATTGGGATTCGGAGGGGTCGTCATTGCAAGCCAAAGGGCGTAGGACGGTACATAAGGTATGATGACACGCCATAGGCAGTATCAGCAATGACGCCCGATACTATGCTACACGCTAAGTCCACCTCCCTGCTCACCTCTTCATCACAACCTCATGCTCCTCTCCTCTGAACTCCTTCCCCGGCTCCGGCGTCAGACTCCTCTCCCACTCACTCATCAAATAACTCGCCGTCCGTCTCAACGTAGCCGGTCCGAACTTCGCCAACGCAGGCCAAGGGATCGGATCTTTCTTGACTCCCGCTTCACCACTCTTGATCCCCGGCCCTTCCATACCAGACTCCCGAGACGTCGCGCTGCTGCTGCTCCGCCTCGCCGTCGTAGGACTAGCAATGATGTGACTGTCATCCCAAGTGTCCCAGGCGTCTGCGCTGGAGGTCGTGGAGATTGTGGTAGAGGGAGACTTGCAGTGCTTATGCGATTGGCGTTTCTGAGGAGGTGTTTCTTGAGGGATCGGGAGGCCGGCTTCGGTCAATAGTGCGGTGCCCATATCTACTGATCGAGCGTCGGTTTCCGGGACTTCTACGACCGAGGTCGGTCGCGTAGTGTTAGATGGTCTTTGGCGCTGTCGGACCGGGGACCGAGTGCTGGGTCGCTTCGTGTCGGTGGAGGCCTTGCTCGTTGTCGAACCTCGGGATGAGGGACGTAAGGATGTACGACTCGCTGTCTGCTTACCGCGGCGCAGTGTCTGCGTCGATGTCTGCTTTCGCAAGCCCTGCGCACCGTTCTGCGTTGCTTCCTCGCCGACCGTAGCCTGCCTGAGGTCCTCCAAGAACGTCCACAGCCCATCCTTGAAGTCTGATGCCATCTTCTTGCCGGTCTTGATCAGCACGTCCCGGTCAACGTTGCTATTCGTAAGATCAATATCCGCTAGTGCCTTCTTTGCTACTTCAGTCGTCATGTCTGGCGTCGTCGATGCGCGTGATAGCAGAGAAGGCCGCTGCTGGCGTTGGCGCTCTGCTTCGAGGCTTCGCTTCGTGCTCAAGCTGTCCTGCCGCGGAGGATGTCCCGCATCATCCAAGCCTCCGCCGTTCCTATGCACAGGCGATAGCAGCGACAGCGTCCGCGCATGTCTCGAGCCCTCGAACACCGTCCGATTGGAAGTCTTAGTCCCGTTCATCAGCGTCTTCCTCCTTGCCATCTCCTGCTGCGCACGCGCATCACTCCTATCGCCGGCTTCTTCGCGATCTGGACTAGCCAACGCGGTATTCAACGGCTGCAGCTTTGTCACCTTCCTCGCATCGTTCTTCTTCTTGTGCGCCTCATGCGCCGCCCACTGCCGCTTCAGCTTTTTCAGCTCCGCTTCCGCGCGCTGCATCTCCTCTTTCAACTCCAGCACGCGACGCTCCTGTGCTGCTATCGCGGTCAGGAAGTTGGAGTCGGTAGGTCCTGTAGGCGCAGCGACCACGCTTTCTGCCAGTACAGGCATGGCTTCTCTCGTTGGCGACATGGACAGGCGCTGCGGGCTCTGCTCGCGCGGTGCTGGCAGCGGATGGATTGGAAAGGTGACAGAGAAGCGATTTGAGCGTATCGGAGGCGTCCCGCCGCCAATGAAGTCGGTGGCCATCGACATGCTTCGGCCATGGCTCTGGAAGCTGCGGATGCTGGACGTCTCGGCGGAGTGTGTGCTTGTCGAAGGACTGGCTGGCGGAGAGATAAGGCGCCCAGGAAGGGAGACTTTGCCATTGCCATTGAACCTCTTAGGAGAGATAGGCATGACTTCGAGAGGTCGGCTCTTCTGGGAGAGAGACCGTCGTGGTGACTCGTTGCTCATGATGAGCGTATTGTATCGTCTTGGGCATGCGCCCAGATGCACTAGGCTATGCCATCTCGCGAGGAGAAGTTAGTATGTCTTAGGATTTCCCATTCATCCCGAGCAAGTCCACGAATGGCAATGTGAACAATGGCGTATGTCGATGTTCATTGACGGGCTCGCCCGCTGCTGCAGGAACCGGGATGATGTTCACCGGAGCAACAGGAATAGATTGTTTCTTTTACATACACACCACCTGCACACCACGACCCTCTTACTAATGCCACACGAGAGATGGCTAGCGCCTTGCGGTGTCTTATAGTAGCAGTTACAGTCTAGCGCCCATCACGATAAAATATCACTCCTCATCGAAGTGTCTAGTCTAAATTTCCTATCATCGAGCTGCTACCCTTTCTCTTGACACACTTCTCTCGTTTTCTTGCTTTTCTACCTTATCATACAGTCATCGGACATGGCAGCAAAGCCACAAGCACCAGCAAATGTGAAGCCAGCCTTCGAGCTACTACCGTTGACCGCCGAAGACGCACATAGATGCGTCGACATCTACTTCGCCGCGTTCCAGAATCCCCATTCCCTGGCCTGCTGGCCACGAGTACCTTCAATCCGCGCCTTCTGGGAGCACATGATCCTCGATGAACTGGCGGAGCCCGGAGCACATTGGCTGAAGGCAGTTGCGACCTTACCCGAGGCGTCCGCCAACGATATTCTGGATCTCAACACGGTACAGCGAATAGCAGGCTTCTGCAAATGGGTAGCACCTAAGCCGGGCCAAGTTCCAGACACGACGCTGCCCCAATGGCCTGCAGAGGCCGATGGTAAACTATGCGATGAAACGTTTGGGGCGTGGGCGAAAGCTCACAAGGAGCTGCTGGGGGTTCGAGGGCATTGGTGTATGACAGCTACAAACCACACCTCACTCGTGAGGCCAATGACACGCTACTAATATAACGTCTAGATCTTGAAATCGTTGCCACAGACCCAGCCTATCAAGGCCAAGGCGCCGGCTCGCAGATATTGCGCTGGGGTACAGAGAGGGCCGATGCTGATGATGTGGAGGCGTATCTTGAGGCTGCGCCGGATGCGGTGAGGTTGTACGAGAAGTTCGGCTTTCGTGAGGCCGGGAGAACCGATACGTATATAGAGAATGAGAGGGTGAAAGGGGAGTGGTATCGGAATTTGTACATGTTGCGATCAAGGCGCGACACACGCAAGGGAGAGCCACAAAGGTAGCTTTCATCCATCATTTAAACAGTTTATCGTGCTAAGTACTTAACCTTACTCACCTGTGTTACACTGTGCACTCATCTTTCCACTGCCCAGTGAGCTTCACTCGGCTTTACCACAGCTATCGCCGATGGACATCCCCGTCGCGCTTTCCCGAACTTTGACAATTGTACGCCCTAGTGGCATCCTCTCCATCATTGCAGTCCACACACGAAGCGATACTGAGCGCGGCATCGAAGATGGCGTTCCCGGGCATGATGAACATGGGCGGCGGCAACGCCTCCCAAGACCCACAACAAATGCAGGAGCAGCAGATGATCCGCCTGGTATGGCCGCACACAACCATACAGTCACTCGAACGCCTATACTAATGCTCACTCAGATGCAAAACACAATGGAATCCTGCCCCGGCAAAACCGTCATCGCCGGCGGCATGGGCTTCGCACTCGGCGGCGTCTTCGGCCTCTTTATGTCCTCCATGCGCTACGATACCCCTATGTCGACCGCCTCCTCCATGAACCCCGCGCTCACCTCCCTCCCAATCCGGCAACAACTCGCGGCGGGTTTCAAAGACATGGGCAAAGCGTCGTACTCGTCGGCGCGGAATTTTGGGTATATTGGCGCCGTCTTTGCTGGGACGGAGTGTGCTGTTGAGGGGTTTCGGGCGAAGAATGATTTGTATAATGGGGTTGCGGCGGGGTGTTTGACGGGGGGTTTTTTGGCTAAGGGGGGTGGGCCGCAGGCTATGGCTATTGGGTGTGCGGGGTTTGCGGCTTTCTCGGCGGCGATTGATGCGTATATGCGGATGCCTAGTGATGATGTGGCGGCGGATCCTATAATATGAGGGAAAAGCTAGTCACACTGGGACAAGACGAAGGGAATGCTCATACATGGATCGACTCTCCTCTGGCACTCCGAAGACCGACCAGATCAGCGACAGATCCGACATGCTATGGTTTTCATCGCCTGCAGGGTTAGACACACGCGGACAGATGACCTACCGACTATCCACTCCGTCAGCACTGTCGGTGCCGTCAGCGGCTTCATCGCGCCAACACGATCTGCTCCACGGTTTACTGGGCTGCGGCAGCACCAGGAGAATGTTCCGGGTATGGACCAGTGTCCAGGATCAGCTTTGCGAAATGCCAAGGCGAAGCTTGACAGAGACAAGCTGCGATACAGTACCCGACGATCTACCAAGTCCAGATCAGCGGCCAGGAGTCCACGTGGTTTTGCAGATGGGGCCAGGGTGGGTCATTGCTGCAGTGCAAGCGAACCGTGTCATGTCACTTGCACATGTCGCGTGCGAGGCTGATAAAGCGGCATATAGCCGGGTATGAAGTCGCGGACGAGAGGCTACCCGGAGAATCGCCAGGTCGGCATTGAAAGAGTGATTGAAACGACCATAGCACTGTACCTGCATGATTGCCTTGACTCGTGCTTTGACAACTCTCAATCTCCCCCCCAAGATGTACGTGGTGCAATTACGTGTCGCACCACCGCGTTCTACTTACAGTTCTCTCATCATCGATACGACAGTCGACCGTACGTCGCGACATTGTAGCATCCACCACATCTCACCCATTTACGCCTTATGCACTATCATCTACATATATTGCGATGCGGCTCAATCAAGCATTTGAGCGACACACCAGCAATGCTTGCTGCAGCTTGTCTGTCTCCACTCAGCCGCTAGCGACGCCATTCGTTACCTCGAATCTCACTTTACCCGGACTCGACCCTGCACTCTTTCACAATCGCCACGCAGACACCGGGCATGGAGAATACCCACCGTCTCGTTCCTGGAACTAGTGCTGTGGGGACTCCAAGCTTTCTGCCCCGGCGCGGCTTGTTTGTGGAGCTGGTCTTGCTTGGTGGTGCTTGGGCGGGTGGAGCACTGGACTTCGAACGCGATACGTATGTACGCTGCGCTCGCTTTGAGGCCTCGGCGCGGGAGCAACTCCTTGACTTCTACCTTGCGCTGCTGACCTGTGGGTCAATCATTCGGATGCGGTAGGTGCGATTGTTCAGTGACGGCTTGGTCCGCAACACCATGTCGTTTCGACCGCCTACGGGTCTTCCACGGAGAGCCCAGCGCTTTATCCGGACCGGTTCCTGCACCGGAGTAGGTATTGACAGATCGTTGCCACTATGGCTCGGCTGGCGATTGACATTGCAGCACGCAGGCGGCCGGTCTCCTGGTCAGGCCAGGCTAATTGACCGTGGTGAGTGCGCATATATGTCCGCAGCGCCTCCCTCTTGCCTTTCGAGGATGCAAGCCTATCATCGATCATATCTCTTGACTTTCCTTCAACAACCGCCAAGATGTCTACACGCTCGTTGTTGACCCTAGGTCTTCTGGCCTCGACAGCCTTCGCTGCACCGAACTGGGCGGCGACCAGCACCACGACCGTGACCAAGACCACGACCGAGCACGAGACCAAGACTAAGACCACGACGGTTCATGAGACGAAGACTAAGACCGAGACCGAGACTAAGACCAAGACGACCACGCTCAAGCCGACTGTCACCGTCACAGGCTCTTGCTCCGCCCCGCTGTCGAGCTCCACGTCAATCTCCAAGACCTCGTCCTCCTCGACTTCTGCGTCCAGCAGCGCCTCGTCAGCCACGAGCTCACCGAGCAGCGTCACCTCAGCGACCTCGACCACGTCGTCGACCACCAACACCAACCCAACGATTACCAAGACCGCCACGGATGTCCCCACGGCCACAGCCTCCGGCCTCAATGTCGCCGCCAAGAACGCCGGCAAGCGCTGGCTCGGTACCGCAGCCGATATCCCGGGTACTGGTGAGGGCGCTGACCCTTACTACTTGGCTGAGTTCAACAATGCCAACGAGTTCGGCGAAGCCACCCCAGCCAACACGATGAAATTCTTCGCCACCGAGCCCCAACAGAACGTCTTCAACTTCACCGGCGGCGACTACTTCGTGCAGCAGGCCAAGGCCTCCGGCAAGGAGATCCGCTGCCACAACCTCATCTGGGCGAACCAGCTCTCCGACTGGGTCACCTCGCCAGCCGTGCCATGGACAAACGCCACGCTGACCGCTGCGCTCCGCAACCACGTCACCAAGGTCATCGAGCACTCCGGCGACGACTGCTACAGCTGGGACGTTGTGAACGAGCCGCTCTCTGACAGCCCGGCGGGTGCATGGGCCGCGAATGTCTGGTACAACACCATTGGCGAGGAGTACTTCTTCCAAGCCTTTGACGCTGCCACTCAGGCGGTCAAGGCCAACAACTTGGCCGTCAGGCTCTACGTCAACGACTACAACATCGAGTATCTCGGCAACAAGTCTATCGCTACGCAGGGTCTGGTCAAAGAGCTCAAGTCTAGGGGTCTGCAGATCGATGGTGTAGGACTTGAGTCTCACTTTATCGCTGGCGAGACACCCGCCAAGGCGGACCAGGTCGCTAACATGCAGGCTTTCACTGCGCTTGACGTTGATGTCGTGGTCACTGAGCTTGATGTGAGACTTGATCTGCCGGCTACTGCTGCCAGCGAGTCGCAGCAGAAGCTGGACTACTACAACACTGTCGCCGCTTGTGTTAGCGTGGCGAGATGTGTTGGTGTTGTTGTATGGGACTTTGTTGGTAAGTTGACATCTTCAGACTATACTCAATTGACAACAGGGACTGACTTTTCCTTACAGACACCTACTCCTGGATCCCAAGCACCTTCCCCGGCCAAGGCTACGGCGACCTGTTCCTGCAGCCCGGTGGTGCCAACACGCCTCTGGTCAAGAAGGAGGCTTACGATGGTGTGCTTGAGGCTCTTGAGGGTCTGGCTGAGATCGCTGCTTAGATGCTTTGCAGATCCTCTCGTAGTCTATCTAGATATGAACAGCCACTTTATCCACCCATGCTTATAATTCGTGTCAAAATGCAAAGCGTGTCTATTTCATTCGTCATACGTGCTGCGACTTTAATCATCACCATCACGATCTGCCTTGGCCTTCTTCTCCGACCTCAACTTCTCCTCCGCCACCTCTTGCATCCACCCCCCTGCCTTCTCAATCGCAGTCTCAGGCTCCTTCTTCCACCTCATCAGGAAGTTCTGGATCTCTGCAGGCGTAAACGTATCATCTGGCAACAACCCAGCGAACTCCTCCGCTAGATGGGTCAGCTTTTCTTCGGCCTTCTCGTCATCTGCCGCCGCTTCATGCTTCGCTGCACTCTTTACAGCCACGCCTGTGGTAGTGCTTGGTACGGTCAACGGCGTGGCTGTGTACATCCTAACGAAAAGCTCCTTGATCTGCTCTCTCATAGCCATGCGGAAGCCTACGCGGCGATCCACTCTGCCAGGTCTCACCAACGCTGCGTCCAGCTCGTCCGGGTGATTGGTCGTCATGATCAAGACTCTGCCCTCATGAGTAGCAACGCCGTCTATGGCGTTTAGCAGGCCGGAGAGAGTGATGCCTTGCGTCGTGCTGTTGTTGTTGTTGTTATTGTTACTATTGTCGTTGGTCTTCTGTCCGCGGCCACGACGATTAATAGTTTTGGCTGGTGTGGCACTTGTGTCGGCTGGCGTGGAGGAGAGTGATTTGATCTCGCGAGCCAGGTCGGTGAGGGTGTAATTTGAAAGATTGTCGGCTGCGGTTTTGTCGTCGGTCTTCGTCTTCGTGTCTTCCTTGCCTTTAATGCCGTTGACGACGTGCGTGCCGTTGACTCCGTTCACGGCCTTCTCCGTCTGCGCATCACTTTTCACCACCCCGTTCACCTTCTCAACCTCTTCCTTCTTCTTCTCCTTCTTCCCCTCCTTCCCATCCTCAGCACTGCCATCTCTCACCAGCCCTGCGGCGTCAACATCTTCAAGCAACACTACACATCGTCTCGGCAGCCCATTGAACAGTCCCATGAGATCTCCCTCCCCCAGCCCCGCCTCCGTAAGGCTAATAACATAGATCTCCAGCCCAAAGATCCCCGCAAGCGCAAAGCTCAAGCTCGTCTTTCCCGTCCCGGGCGGCCCATGAAACAAATACCCCCTTCGATAAGGAATTCCCCTGGTAGCATACCAATGCGGCGAAGCCGGCGAGAGAAACTCGTTCATGTCCTCCACAATCATCTTCTTCTGCGCCGAATCCAAGATCACAGTGTCCATCGGCCGGCTCGGTCGCGACGAAGTCTTGCTCCAGGCACCTGCGTACCTAGCACGGTCTTTGGGCGTCGGGTGTCGGATGGTGGTGGTGTGGCGTTTCTTCTCCAGACTCCAGGACTTGATTTCTCGCAGAAGAGACTTGATGGGCTGCGTGGTGCGGCCTATGCAGTCCAGTTGCAGGATATCGTCTTGTTGGGAGTTACCCCACGAGACTTGGATGTTTTGCTGCGCTGGTTTGCGCGAGCGTTTGAAGATCAGTAGGCGGGAATTGTGGATGATGAAGTGCCGGCCGTAGTAGGGCTCGTAGCGTGGCGGAGTACGGGCGGCCCATTTATTGTAATCGAAAAGACCCGAGGCGCTGAGAGTTTCTTCCGAGGAGGAGAAGTCGTTGGCATCTTCCCACTGGCTGCCACGCTGTGTCTTGGCTGTCACGGAGCGGTGGTATCGCGAGGAATCGCGGGCATCTAGCCAGGACATGACCATGTCGAAAAGATCATCCGAGTCGTCTATGTAGACTGACGAGACCAGGAAGTAGCGGAAACCGGCTTCAAGCTGCTCAAGTATGTATCGGCCGCCTTTCGAGATCGCGATGGCGAGCACGCCCAAGGTGACGAAGATGGAGATATCCAGACCGAAAGCAGATTGGCAGTAGGTGGAGATCAAGCTGTAGCCGGGAATGAGGGCATCGAGGATGTTGGGCGAGATGTCGGTCATATTGAGTGGGTGCGATGAGTTTGTGCCCTCCATCGATGGGAGGGCTCGCGATAGCTTGCGGAAATCCATGATAGGCGTCTATGTGGACAGTGATGCGAGAAGCCGCAGACCTACGTCCTTCAGATAATGGCCTAGGCTCACCCGGCGGATCGCGAGTACGATAGGCAGGCGATGAGACACAGCAAAGTATCAGGTAATGACAGACTCTTCCTTTGCACTGCTGTTTGTGTACCTCTGGCTCAGGTTACAACAATGATACCTAGACAAAAGAGACAATCTCGCCTACCTTTATACTTACATAGTCTACGTACCTCGCCACGCATCATAAGCTAGCCTGCACTGCAGCCTACAACGCCGCAGAGACAAGCATACGCCGCGAAGCTTGCTGGTGACTCAGGCTCACGGGTGCTGTATGTCCAACAAATCGCAGCCATACATTCTCTTTGACTGGATTTGACGTGCAGTAGCTGCACCGGTGTGGCTGCATGTATCGCAGGGCTGATGTGCCTTGTGATTCACACTGCTGAGGTGGCAAGGCTGTGCAGAACTTGCAGACTTGGTTGCAGCGGCTCGGCCGACAGGTCCGGCGAAACGTGGGGCTTGGCGAGCGGCTTGACGACGTTAACCGGAACAGACCTACGAGGACATCAGCGCGATGGGTATCGTGAAAAGTGAGGAGCCGATGGGTTTGCAGAAGCACATGTCCATTGCATTCCGCCCTCGCGCGCACTCGGCGTCACGAGTCGATCGAGCCGGCTATATACAGCACACCCTTCATCCTCCTACCCTACCCAGCATCCCGATGAAGTACCCATCCCTCGCAATGCCCAAGCCCAGTGCCCAACACAGCAGCCACCGTCGGCAAGAAGAAGTCGATAGAGAGAAGCCTCGTCATCACCACATACCATCGTCGGAAGTTTTGTACACGCGAGAACCAGCCCCGCGAAAGCAGCAGCGGTGCCTTCAATCAAGCGCTGAAAGGACATTGGCTATGCATAACGCCAGTGCATGCTATCCACTTGCTCGAGCGCCAAGGCTAGCGGCGCGCGCCGCGCTGGTGGTGGACGTGCTGGTGTAGGTGGCGGCGGTGCTTCGAGGGCGCTGTTGCGGTTGCCGTGACGGTGACCTCGACTTCTTGGATGTAAAGCTCCACCACCTCGTTGCCTTGGGTGTAGGTCGTAGTCGAGATGATGTCGTCTGCAGGCGATGCGTCGGCGATCGACGGCGAATCGGTGATCAGTGAGGCCGGAGCGACGTAGGTGCTGCTGGGCGCTTCATAGCTGGACGTAGGCGCTTCGTAGCTGGAGGAGGTGGGTTCGGCCTCGGCGTGCAAGCGATTTGCGCCAGAAGAGTACATAGCGACAATGATACCGCCTTGCGCGGTCGAGGTGAGTGAAGGGTTCGCAGCCGAGTACGTCAGCGTCGGCAGAGCGAATGAGGTCTCGGCGGTCGTCGACGGTAGTCCAGTCGTCTGAGCGCCACCACGACCAGCGATCGGGAAAGCAGTAGCAGGCTGCGGGCCATCTTGGACGGGGACATCCACTGGCAGGCCATCGAGAGGACCCTCACAGTCCTCGCCCTTCAATGCATCAGGCACCGGGAAGGTGCACTTCGCAGCATCGCTGTCATCCTGGATTGTAAAGTGAGGGCAATCCTGGACATTGCCAGAGTCATTGGTGCAGTCATCGATGGCGCTCTGTAAGTAGTCGGCCGACTTCCATCCCATGATGAAGTCGCCGTGATACCCGGTGCCGACTGGATCACCATACGACAGCACGAACTTCCCGCCCTTGCCGATGTACTGATTGGTTGCAAAGATGCTCTCATAGAAGATGAACGGGTGGTGGGTGTCGTAACCTTCAGGGCAATTGCCTTCCTTCACCAAGCTGGGGTATGCCATGTGCGACTTGTGGTCATGCGAATCCTTCTCGCCGTTACTGCAGCTCGGGAATGCAAGCTCGAGACGGAGACCACTCAGGCAGTTGGCATCGAGGTAATCGCGATCGGGGAATTGGTGACGGTACAGCGACGGCTCAGGGGCCTTGTTATAATTGAGGCAGTTGAACCCAATCGCGCGCTGCTGCAGGAAGAACTGGTCCGTTGGGTCCGTTGGCCAGATGCTCAGCTCTGCATCAGGAAAGCTACCGGTGAAGTTGCGGACGTTCTTGCTGCCAGCGATCATCTGGAAGCCCTCGGGAAAGGCCTTCAAGTCGTCGAGGTACAACAGGTAGTAGCTGAAACTTTGTCAGTGTTGCACATGACTGGTAAAGCAAGAAGTCCGTACGCCAGCATTCCTCCAACCTGCTGCACAGCTTCGGTCTTCCCATCATCCGACTGCCAATACAACATTGGCGTCCAGTACGCAGACTGATCTTCGATGACTCCACACGACGTGCAGTTCAGGTCGCCACCAGTCTGTGTAAGGTCCTCGTAAGTGGTCGTCATGCCGAAGTCTACCCTAAGATTAGTCTCCCGTTACAAGGCAAGAGCGAAGCAGCACTCACTTCCACCTCCGAAGATCGAATGGACGTGGTCAGAGATCTCGCCTGGGTCCATGAGAGGATCCATGCGAGCGAGCCCAGTACGTGAGCGACATGGCATGCGCCAGAAGGCTGATGCGCTGCCCACGAGGGCCAGCGCGGTGGCGGCGCGGGAGTTGCGCATCTCAAGCTTGGGGTGGTGGTGTTGTCAGGTCAACTGGGTCTACCAGCAGCGAGTCCAGTCGCAGTGATGGAGATGGTGCAGTATAGTGACGCGAAGCGTTCAAACGTGGGCCAGATCCAGTCTTGGCTGTCTACGCGTTCAAATTCGGATGGTGTGTTGAGTGGGAGTGCTTGCGTTTGTATGTCGCTCCAAGATCCGCTTTGCCCTGCAAATGAATGTGGATAGACGAGACCGCCTATTGTCCGAGCGCTTGGCACGATCAACGCATGTGAAAATGAGTGAATTTGATTGTGAATGAGCGTGGTATCTTGTGAAAGCAGGTGGCGAGTGGAAGTCAGGGCGGACGGTGGCTGGAATGTAGGAGCAGAGCAGACGTGAGGTGTGTGAAACCCAGGGCGGCTGTTTCGCAGGAGGTCAATGTGGGTGATTGGCTTCGGTACCTGCGTCACTAGCGCGCCCCACTTTGAGACCAGAATAAGATTGCGCCAAACGAGCGGTGGAAGTGACGACTGGGCAGTGTGGTGGTATTGCAGGAGTGTCTTGTGATCAGGGAGGAGTCAGGTCACAGCAGCTTGTGCCCAGCGCCAGTGATGAGCTGGAGAATGAGATACGCTCAATGTATGGCCTGTAAGTGAGGCATATTGCGCCTTGCAGACATACCAAGGCATACCAAGGCCGGCGTCTGCTTGATCGCCATGCGCCTTGCCGCAGTCGATATCGTGCGGCGCGCACGCGCCCATATGGCGATCTTGTTTCAAGCGGACGGCTATCGGGAAGGATTGCAGGCAACGAGCTGTTGCTATTGCTGTACAGTAACCACATCATCTCCCTCCGATGAACTCATGGCGCCACGTGGTGTGATGTTCAATGAGATCGCCATCGTTGCGGGACAGATATGAGATGCCGATTCAATGTCGACGGTGTGTAGCGACATGAGTGGGCAAACCAGCACGCCGCACCGGCACTCATCACGGTGTACACGCGGCTATCCGATAGCTGGGATCGGGACTTCGGCAGGCTCACGCAATCCTGTACCATTCATCGCAGGCAACGACTGGCGCTCCTTGTGCAAATCTCCTCTCCCAGTATAACGTTGTGTAGCCGTTCGGATCCTGCGCGCTGGGAAGGTGGACAGCTCCGACCAGTGAGGTTACTCGGGCCCTCAGCTTGACCACTGCGACACCGTACACTCGCGCTCAGCCTTGCTGAAATTGCGCTCGTGTGACGCGATGCTCACAGGCGCGATTGTGGCAGATAGGTGAAGAGTGATCGATATTCCTCCACTTCTTGACCGATTTGAGCAGCGAACTATAATCTTATCAGCTTGCTCACGGCAATGAAGCGCCCTGTTGCCACATGCGTGAGAGTCCCAGATCCGGAGCTATGGGACTGCGGAGCACACGCTCGGTTCCCGATAACAGACGAGACACGCACTGTGGCAGCTACGTGCGAGATGGTCTTGTAGCGTTCAAATCCCGGAGTAATGGGCTATCCGAGCATCTACTTACCTTAGCGCTGTATTAACAAACCTCATGACTACTGAAAATGCAAAGTGAGCATAAGTGAGAGGATGGAAGATAGAGTGACCATGGACGTTACTCTGCTTGCGGGCTATCTGCCAGTGACAGCACATTCAGCCAAACCGCTAATCTCAAGCACCCCCTCATGCACAAACCAGACACCTGCGTCTAGTTCTCGTGCAGCGCTGACTCGAACGTAGCATCCTTAGCCGCGATCTTGCCCTGGTCCACCTTGACGTGACCCAGCCCATCCTTCGAGTACTGCGCAGCGTACGGGTTGAGGCGGAGAAGGATCTGCCTGTTGTTGAGCGGGTTCTTCTTCTGCACAACCGTGCGCTTTGTGACAGCACCACCCTTGACGGGGCGGAGCACACTTTGGACCTCAGTGCTGTTGATGAGCTTGTTGAGGTCTGGCTGTGCGACACTGCTGGAGGGAAGGAGGAAGTCGCGCTTGAGCTCCGACGGCTCGGTGGTGCTGCCGTAGATCGAGTCGAGGGCGGAGAACGCAGACGATGTCCAGATTACGAAGCGGCCGAGATGACCACCAGGGGCGAGCTGGAGGAGATTGAGAGCGTAGACGTCGCAAGTCTCGACACCTGGGATGTTGCGGAAGGAGCGCACGATGTCCTTGCCGTCCTTGACTGGGTCGTAGACAACGAGAGGACCGCGACGCTGGGTGTGGCGCCTGTTGCGGAGCTTGCCCTTGCCTGCGCGGAGCTTGCGAGAGTTCTTCACCTTCTCGACATCGGCATCGGCACCGACTGACTTGAGGAGTGCGACGGCGGAAGAGGTCTTCTTGATGGAGCCGTCGGTGAAGGCAGCGCTGGAAATGACGAGAGGGACCTCGGGGACAGATGTGACGTGGTGACCGCGGGCGAGGAGAAGAGCAGCGCTGGAGGAGGCAGCGATGGCGGAGGCAGTAGCGAAGCGCCTGATAGCTTGTTAGCTGGGAGTCCAGTACTTATCTCCACTGAGCAACTCACTTCTGTCCAAGGTTGATCTTCTGGTGCCACTTGCGCCACACCTTTGTGGGAGCGAACATGCGACCGGAACGGCACATGTTACCGTACGCAGCCTGACCAGCGCGGTGAGTACCACCACCAGAGACACGCGGAATACGGGCAACAGCGCGGCCTGAACGTTGTCAGTGTTGTCCTCATTTGCATCGCTCAATGCGCCTTCTTCGCTGCAGTGTCCAACATACCAGTACCCCAAGACTCAGCACTAGTTTGGTGTCCGGCCTTCTCGCTCACAGCGTACGGCTGCCTCTTGTTCTTCGCCATGCCGGTGTGCACAGTCCTGCATTCTGATCAGCCCTTTATACTATTCTCCCGTCATTGCAAAGAGTCGTACTGGACGATATCCGGGCGGATCGGGGCCTTGAAGACCTGGGGAAGGGTGAGGGTATCGCTACCAGCGGCGCCATCGGCGCCGTGGACGGTGACGGTAGGACGGCTCGACATCGTTGCTGTGTTGTTAGTATACCGTTCGTCGACAGCGATGGTAGCCGGCGTTGGTCGTCAAATTCGAAGGTGGTGGATCCGAAGTCTTGGCATTTGATTCTCAGGCAGCATATCAGGCGTCAAGATTGCTGGCGTCTAAGAACACGCGCCATGTCCTCTTTCTCGCAGTCCTGTATGCTACCCATTCCGCCGAATGCCGTCCGGCTCATCTGCATGACATCCACATGTCATCAATTTCATTGACGAACTTCTTACTCATGATGCTTGTGCTAGGCGTAGAGCAAGCCAAGTCAACGATGCTGTTTCTGTACGCGCCCACAGAGCACAGCGCTATTTGTGGCGCGTATGCTGTGCCGCAATGTGTGCTACGATATGTAGGTCCGCGAAGGTACTATGGGAGGCCGTTTCTCTTGTTCTGCGTTTCATTGTTCGTAGAGAGTGTCGTCTGCTGGGTCAATCTCCTGTTTCAATTGGTCGCGAGTATCGACGCAGGTTGGCCAGACTGGTAAGCTGACATGGTCCATGGCTTCAACATCGACGATGAAGTGCAACGTCAGGCAAAGAAAGGTGCCTACTCCGCTGTGACACCGGTGGACTCACTCTCGAGCGACAAGACTGAACGAGTAAAACGGTCTTCGGCCAAAGCCTGGAAACCCGTCACGTTACGACTACCCTATCTAAGCAGCCTGGTCTTGATCACTCTCGCCCTCATCGCAATCATACAATGGTTACTATTCCGAAGTCGAGCCGATCAAGGCATACTCTTCGCTTCAGACATTAACGATCTGTCACTGCGGACTTCGTTCCTGTACCTGTACTTACCTACACTCATCTCGGTCATCTACAGCTTCCTCTGGACATGGGTCGACCTCGATGTCAAGCGACTGGAGCCTTACTTTCAGCTCTCGAAGCCTGATGGCGCCACTGCGGAGAATTCGATTCTGCTGCACTACCCGTTCGACTTTCTGGCATCAGTGCCGCTGAAAGCTGTGCGACGGAAGCACTGGTCTGTCTTCGCCACGTCGATGATCATGGTGCTGGTCTTCTGGGGCTTGACGCCGATACAAGCTGGTATCTTTGCAGTGAACACCATCGTAGTGGAGGTCGCGATACCAATGAATCGGGCTACTAACTACACGAATGTGTATGATCAAGGAAATGTCACAGCGGTCTATCAACAGTCGGCCTATAACATTGCATGGCTTAACGAGACTTTACCACCTTACATGACAAAAGACTTCGTCCTCGCAGCCTTCGGGTCAGAGACGGCCGGTGCTTCACAAGGACACGATAGCATCTACGTTGGCACGACCACCCTGTATAGCGTGGATCTCAGCTGCGAAGTCTCGCTACAGTGGAACGATACTGGTGTGATCAGATCGAACAGCACATCTGGGTGCTCTTTCGGATATCCACCCTACCGGCCAATGGCGAACAATGACTCATCGAAGCCCTACGATACTCTGTACGTTGGCCACATCAACAGCGATGGCCTTGCAGATTACTGGCTGTACAACTCTTGCCGGGACACGTTCTGGGTGCGGTGGAGTAAGAGCTCTACTGCATACATTGGGGATCCAGAAGTCGGCAGTCAGATACTGCCCGGTCAAGCTAACGCGACATCGCTATTTTGTACGCCACAGTACTACCAGCGAGACGTCGTGGCTACTGTCAAGACAGACGGGCGCCAAGTTGTGAGCACCACGCCAATCGGCGAGAAGCAGGTCTTGCCTGCTGATCTGTTTAACACAACCGTGTTCGAGTGGGCGATGGGTTCAGGAAACTCCAATCAAGACGCAAGAGGGGACTTCCCGACTTCTGGCTTCCCACAGCAGGTCACTCAACTACGGAATCTACCGCTCAATCAAGCATACCTGCCACCCATGGCACCCTTCGCGCTTGCAGCGTACCAACGCCCAATGGACGATTACTTCGATCCCGAAGTCCTACGCCTTGCTTATCAGTCAGCTTACAGACTTCTCTTTGCCCGACAGCTGGTCGATATCTTGCAGCCGCAGCTCAACATGTCAACCAGAAGTGCAGGAAGCCGAGCATACACCACTCAGGCCGTGACTGTTGTGCCTGGCTTTGCATACGCAGCCACAGGTTTACTCGTACTAGTGTTGGTGTTGTCGTCTTCTATGGCTGTATACACCTCTCGTCGTCCCTGCAGCCTGCAAGAGGACCCCGGTAGCATAGCATCAATGATGGACCTAGCAAGCAGAAGCCTGAATGTTGGTCGCATGATGGCGCATTTCGATCGTCATAGCGCTGCAGAACTAGCTCTACAGCTACAAGGAGCGCGCTTGTGCATTACCAAATCGTCCGATCACAAGCATCCGCCAGCTTTGCAGTTGTTGAAATCGCCAGCTCAATCTACGCCAATGGGCGTGGTAGGTACCACGTCCGATAGCTCGTCGAGTGGCGTCAGACCTATGGAACTTCACGCAATGACTGGAGTCCTCTTTTTCGTCTTCCAGCTCGCGGCTGCTGTGGCATTTGCTATACTCCTCTGGCAAGCCAAACAGAATCATGGCTTACCACTCCCATCGCAGAACACTGTCGCACGTCAGGTCCTCGAAAACTACATCCCGATCACCATCGCAACACTCATGGAGCCATTTTGGCTCGTCCTGAATCGCCTACTCTGTATGCTTCAGCCATGGGAAGAGCTGCGTGAAGGCAAGGCAGACGGTTCGAAGTCAGTCGGACTAACCTATCATTCTCTACCACCACAGTTCATTATCTTTAGGGCACTGAAAGCGAAGCACTTCAAGCTCGCTCTGGTTTGTCTGATGACAGTACTCTCAAACGGCCTAGCAGTCGCACTCGGTGGTGTCATGTATGAAGGACAGGCAATGACCGCACATTCGGCCGCACTGCCTGTGACATTTAAGCCAGTCCTTCGCCCGCTGAATGGCACGGGCGCACCATTCACGCAAAGTGTCGATGGTAAGGTATCTAGCAGCATCAGTGACATACCGAAGGACGCATTCTACCGAGCAATGTCGAACTTCACAGCCGGAACGCCATTGCCAGCATGGGTGGATGATTCCTGGGCGTACCTACCAGCTTCATTGAGTGGCGGCAACGGTAGCTCGTCGTATTCAGTCGACACGACGGCTTACGGCGTTTCACTGCAGTGTCGGCCACTGCTGCATTCGTCAGCCGCTTACAGAATGAACTTCACTGAAGATGCGACGGGCGTCACGATCAGCGTAGACTTTGCCACCGCGAGCAAGGACGTACTCCGCTGCGCCAGCGAGGTAGTCAATATGGCGAAGGAGTCTCACTACGACGGTGAACGCTACGCACTTGAGCTCAGCGTTCCACTGGGCGCTGTGGACGGTACCCTAGCCGAGGACTTGAGCTGCAAGCAGCACATAGTAGCCGGCTGGATCAGAGCAGACCTGCAAACAGAGGGACCTCTCCGTCGTGTGGCACAAGATCGCGAAGCCGTACGCATCTCCTTCCAGGAAGAGACCCTAATCCTCTGCACGCCAGAGCTCAAATCAGCTCCCGCCAACGTTTCCGTCTCTAGCACTGGTGAAGTGCTTCCTGACCTCCCTGCGCCACTTTGGGACTCCGCGCAACCTGTAGCCGATAGCACCGACTTTATCGCCCAATTGAACTCTTACGTTATCGATAATGGTGGATCGTGGCATTCGGACAACTTTCCCTCGGACTTCACAAACTACCTCTTAGAGCAAAGTCTAAACTCCAGCCGTCTGCTCGACTCATCGCCAGCAGTACCGGCTTACGAAGACGTGGCACCCGCCTTCGCAGCACTGTACACACGCCTCGCGGCGATAGTCATGGGCACAAATCTCGAGTCGCTCTTTGAACCAAGTGATTCGAGCGACCTTACAACAAACGCTAGCATATTAAACCCAGAGATACGGATCTTCATCTCGCTGCCCGCTTTCTTGGTGACTGAGGTCATCTTGGTCCTTTACCTCTTCACGACGGCATGGCTGTACTTGCACAGGCCGAAGAAGTTCTTGCCCAGGCTGCCGAGTACGATCGCATCCACGATCGCTTACTTTGCTGCTAGCCAGGGCGTCAGAGATGTGAGATCAGGTGGCAAGTCGGCGTGGCGATCAACAAGATGGGGGTTTGGAGATTTCGTTGGAGTGGACGGAAGGAGGCATGTAGGGGTCGAGAGGGAGAGTCTATTGAGTCAAGCCAATGGCGGTGTGTACAGCTGAGTCTACCGAGCATATTACCAATGGTTGGTCGCAAGGGAAGGCAAAGTCCAGTCATGATGCGTCCAGCCAGAACATATACAAGAGCGCGAGCAGGCGACCGTATCTTGAGCTGTACGCAGTAGGCCCCATTGGATCTTTGCCGGCTGTTCAAGTGCTGGGCGTCCTACGCTTGATCGGCAGTTGCGTGCACGACGTGAGTAGTCTTCAGTGTCGCTCGGTGGCACTGATCGGTTTTGATAGTCGGTTCATGCTCATTGCGGAATTCGCGTAACCGGACTCCACCGCTCTGCCGCACATAAGAGCGAAGCGCGCGGTGGCGATACTCTGACCACCAAGTTTCCATTCACAAAGCGAATGAGGTCGGGAGTGGTGCTTCTTGGCCGGACTTGGCAGATCTGAAACACGCCCCACGTCGCATCATTCGCGGCTACACTAACTCCAATGAGCTTCTCCCCCTGGCTTCATCGCTACATCCGCAAACCGCTACACAGCACCTCTCGCGTCTGATAGGTTTCAGTGGACCTTGGGCCAAGCCCATACATGATCCTGACAAGCCGGCCAGATTGTTCTCGCATGAGACGTCTCGGGCCTTACGCGCACCTTGCAAGCTTGTCAAGGGTGACAAGGCGCGTTTTACTACGCTCTGCCGCAGGGGCTAGGAACCGCTGGTCTGGTATCCATGGGCTCTTGGAGCACAGCTAGCAACACTTTGCAAGGAGGGTACTCACTGGCAGCTCCTCGCGGGCGGATCCGCGACCCTGACTACGGTCAAGGTCCGGCGAAGATATTTTCTCATTGGCTTGACGAAGCCGTGCAAGAGCAGGACTCTGGTCTTGGACCGCATGTCTTGCGCACTCTACTGGCCAGGGTCATCAAGATGCTGTCCGCGACTCGTCACAATTGCGATGTTGTGCATTTGGCAGCTGGTCTGCAGGTCGCGCGAAGGCTGGACTGCAGCCGAGTGACTCCTGTCCCGCACTACTTGCATACTACTACCGCAA
The DNA here is from genome assembly GCA_002077045.2 of Rachicladosporium sp. CCFEE 5018. Classification (NCBI taxonomy): domain Eukaryota; kingdom Fungi; phylum Ascomycota; class Dothideomycetes; order Cladosporiales; family Cladosporiaceae; genus Rachicladosporium; species Rachicladosporium sp. CCFEE 5018. Next base: position 2,917,436 of record KZ111140.1, read on the forward strand.
GTATAAGGGAGTCGCACCATCCCTCTCTTTCCCTTCCCTCCTCATCGCTGACGAATCGTTTCCTCTACGTTTCTGTACATTGTATACATCGCGTGCCTGGTGCATTGCATATTCTCTCATTCACTCTCCGCGAGATTGATTCACGAGTCGCACACACACTCTTTCGCTGTACTGAGATATTGATCGTAATCGTCAAAGGAATAGTCTCATTGACATCAAGACAAGGTACGACTCATCTCTTACTCACCGCTGCGACCCAGTCATGCAATGGGTATGCAGAACATAATAGCTTTGATGCAGACAAAGCCAGGTGGAAGACATTGTCTCTCCTCTTTGTCCCTTCACTGCACTCGCGGCTATGTCCGCTATGTCATCGCTCTACGTTTGGGTTTGGCTCGTGGTGACCAGAATCCGCTGACGCTATACACAGAAGTCCACATTCATCAGCATCTCTCGACACTAGCAGGCTCTAGTATCGAACACACAGCAACACAAAAGCACTCATCGCTCGCATCCAGTCTCTGCAAATCACGCGATATCATCAACATGGTCATGTCTACCTCGTTCACGCGAGCAGCGCTCGCCGTTGCCATGCTTTCGACTCTCAGCAACGCACATTTTTTCATCAAATCACCAACACCTATCGAAGGCTCAGGGATCAAGCAGCCCCTGGAGGCGTCGGGCTCCGATTTCCCCTGCCACGGCGTCGCTCTCCCAAGCTCCGGTGGTCAAAAGATGGCCGCAGGATCGTCTCAAGTGTTGGCTTTCGACGCAGGACTTCCTAACCCGGACCAGAACACGGGCGGTGTCAACACCGCTGTGCACGGTGGCGGAAGCTGCCAGCTCAGCCTACTGTACGACACTTCCAAGGCGGCGGACCCTTCAGCCTGGCACGTCATCTACTCCATTGAGGGAGGATGCCCTGCCAATACGAAAGGCAACCTTGACATCCCTGGCGGCGCCAAGTATTGCACCTCCCAGGATGAAGGCGATTGCGTTCACCAGTTCAATTACACGATTCCTGAAGGCGTCCAGTCTGGCAACGCCATTATGGGCTGGACTTGGTTCAATACCATCGGAAACCGGGAAATGTACATGAACTGCGCGAATGTCGAGATCACTGGCGGGTCCGGCTCAGAGATGGGCTCCCTCCCGGGTATGTTTGCCGCTAACATCGCTCAAGCTGGAGGCTGCGCGACGAAGGAGCAACAGGCAGTCGGCTTCCCAGACCCAGGGAAGTACGTAATCCAGCAGACTGCCACTAATGGGGACAACTACCCTGTCTCCACGTTGGCCTGCGGCGGCGCTGCAGCGGCACCTTCGAGCTATGGCGGTGGTTCGAGCACTGCTGCCGCCACTCCGACGAGCTCAGCATACGCTGCGCCGTCCAGCTATGCCGCACCCAGCGGCTCAGCGTACAACGCGCCCTCTGACTCTGCCACTGGCACAGCTCCTACTGCTACCGGCGCACCGGTCTACAGCAACCCGGTCTCGTCCGCTCCACCAGCGTACCAAACCGGCGGTGCGATGACGGAGACCACCCACGCCACAACTTTCACGACCGTGACAGCCGGCTCTCCTGGCCCATCTGCCTCTTCGCCAGCCGAAGCTTCTCCCTCGGCTCTCGCAAGCAGCGCTGGCTCCGGCTCCGACTCCGGTAACGCCTCAGGCAGCGCCTCCGGCAACACCTCCGGCAGCGTACCCTGCTCGAACGACGGCGCTGTCGTTTGTATCGACGACACCCACTTCGGCATCTGCAACTTCGGCTCTGCTGTCCCAATGCCCCTGGCTGCCGGCACGACGTGCGCCGATGGCGTTGTGAGCAGGAAGATGAGGGCTGTGCGCCACGCTGAGAAGCATCGCCGTGGGGTGAGGCATACGCATGCGATGAAGTTGTAGTGGGCACGTGGGGAGATATGACAACATGACAGGGATTGCAGGAAAGTAGTGAGGGAGACAACGGATTAAGGCGTTATATAGAGCGGGAAATGTAGATACCATGTCTGCGGAATGTATATTCATGTCGGCCAAGCCCAATGACTCCGAATCGCTTCAACATTTCGAGCCTGTCGTGTTTGTGACGATGTAGACTCGACACTTGCCATATTCTGGCCGCCGTCACTTGGTCACTGTCGTCTCTTCGCCGGAGTGTGTATGAGTGCCCGAGGATCGGTCAGCCTCAAAGTGCCAAAGTGGTTGACAGTGGTGCATACTAAGCCTTTCTTCGTAGTAGATGACCGTTATAGCCTCGGACATCTCTGTCGTGGCAAAGCCTTCCTCTTCATTAACATAGCGTGCGGTCTTGCGAATGGTCGTCACACAAGTTCCGTCATTTGCTGATACTGTGTACGAGCAAACATCTGACGACCTCTTCCTTGGCGGTCCCTGATTGTCGTCATCCCACCTCACCCGCCACAGGACCCCCCCCAAGCTACTGCACACTGCTGCGGCACGCAACCTTAAGCTCTTCTCATAACCCGACAAGCCACACCGGTCAGTTGTGAGGTCGAAGGACACTGCACCTCGTCTTCATTCATAGCGTATACCCACGAAGTAACCCAAATCCGACACAGCCCCGCCAATTTTTCACTCTCGAAACACCTGCCTTGCATTCAGCCGCACGACCGCCAAGATGGAAGGCGGTGGCGACGAGCAATGGGCGGACAACGCAATGCGTGCGGTACAGAAGAAGAAGCAGCTACCGGAGATTGACTTCACCATACATCAGATGGAAGATGGCTCGCAAGTGAACACACAAGAGAGAGTCTGCAAAGGTGAGAGTGTCACGTGCTCCAACATAGGCAGCACGAGGCTGACAATCAGTAGATGTACAAGCGCCTGCCTTCAACACACCGACAGAAGACCAAATCACATCGCCACAAGATCGATCGAAGCCGAATTTGGCGTTCTTGAAGCAGCATCTATATAGGGAAGGAAGACTCACAGAAGAGCAAGCGCTATGGATCATCAATGGCGGTGCACAGGTGTTGCGGTCGGAGCCCAATTTGCTGGAGATGGATGCGCCGATCACAGTGTGCGGAGACGTTCACGGGCAGTTCTTTGATCTCATGAAACTGTTTGAAGTGGGTGGTGACCCGTCAGAGACAAGGTATCTCTTCCTGGGAGACTATGTGGACCGAGGATACTTCTCGATCGAGTGTGTGCTATACCTCTGGGCGCTCAAGACATGGTACCCCAACACTCTCTGGCTGCTGCGCGGAAACCACGAGTGTCGCCACCTGACGGACTACTTCACCTTCAAGCTCGAGTGCAAGCACAAGTACAGCGAACGGGTGTACGAGGCATGCATGGACTCCTTCTGCGCCCTCCCCTTGGCAGCAGTAATGAACAAGCAATTCCTCTGCATTCACGGCGGTCTCTCGCCTGAGCTGCACACCCTAGAAGACATCAAAGCCCTCGACCGCTTCCGCGAACCCCCCACCCACGGCCTGATGTGCGACATCCTCTGGGCCGACCCTCTCGAAGAGTTCGGCCAGGAAAAGACGCAAGAATACTTCATCCACAACCACGTCCGCGGCTGCTCCTACTTCTTCTCCTACCCCGCAGCCTGCGCCTTCCTCGAAAAGAACAACCTGCTCTCCATCATTCGCGCCCACGAAGCCCAAGATGCGGGCTACCGCATGTACCGCAAGACACGGACCACCGGCTTCCCTTCAGTGATGACAATCTTCTCGGCGCCGAACTATCTCGATGTGTATAACAACAAGGCAGCAGTGCTGAAGTACGAGAACAATGTTATGAACATTCGGCAGTTCAACTGCACGCCGCATCCGTACTGGCTGCCGAATTTCATGGATGTGTTCACTTGGTCGCTACCGTTCGTCGGCGAGAAGATCACGGACATGCTGATTGCGATTCTAAATACTTGCTCGAAGGAGGAGCTTGAGGAGGAGACGCCGATGAGCTCAGCGCCTTCGTCGCCGCCTATCAACACATCGCTTACTGGCATGGACCCGGACTCGATTGAGTACAAGCGCCGCGCGATCAAGAACAAGATTCTCGCTATTGGCCGGCTGTCGCGAGTCTTCCAAGTGCTTCGCGAGGAGTCTGAGCGTGTGACTGAGCTGAAGACTGCTTCCGGTGGAAGGCTGCCAGCTGGTACCCTTATGTTGGGAGCGGAGGGCATCAAGCAGGCTATCAATACTTTCGAGGATGCGAGGAAAGTGGACTTGCAGAACGAGCGGTTACCGCCGAGCCACGAGGAGGTGCGGAGAAGCACAGAAGTCATGAGGGAGGAGGCTCTGAAGCGGGCGAGTAGGGATGCCGATAATGATCAGGAGTTGAAGGGCGTGGCGAGGCGGATTAGCATGTGAGTATTGCTTCGAGGAACTGTCTGCGCAGATGATGTATGTGCTGACTCTGCGATAGGTCTGGTGGATCGAGGCAAGCGAGGAAATGATAACGGCACTGTGTCCGAGTCGCGATACTGAGCCAGAAAGCCGTAGAGCTGGTACATGGCCACAGCCGGACAGCTGACACGGGATCAGCGATGCTTTACGTGGCACCTCTCATGTCCATGAACGTTCCATGAACGAGTGCTCCGACGCGTCGTGGGCTTACGTTCGTGTGAGTGTGCTGTGGTCAATGGTATATACTGGCCAGAGGTAATGAGATCTGCCGACCCTGTCACCACTTTTCTATCCTTCACGACCTGCTTATGTCACCGATTCGCGGTCATAGGGCCTGCCTTGCACATTGATGATAGCGGGTTGGCGATTGCAATCGATACGTCAAGGTGAATTGACATTCAAGGTAGCCACGACGTTGATGGTCTCATTGACGACTCGTAGCATTACCATGAGGCTTTCAGCGCTACTGATGTGATCCGATCCCAGTCACTGCCCCAAGTTACTATTACTTCGCCCATCCACCCCTGGAAGAAGCTTGCTCCCTGTCCGCTACTCAATACCTTCGTCTCCATCCTCTCCATCGGAATCATCATCCTCGCAAACGTAGCTGCTAACACAAGCATCCGCACATCGGTATGACAACCCCAGAGGAACAAGAAGCCCTGGACCTTCACAATCACGGTACCACACCCCTTCCCGCAAAACCGATTCTCCTCCTCGCAGCCCACTGACCTCACTCCAGCCCGCGAAGAAGTCGGCAACACACCCCTCCTATGGCACGCCAACTGCGCCGCCGCAGCCGCAGCCTCCGCGCAGGATCTCGCCAACGCAGATGTCGGGCTAGTGCACGCCACGCAGCCTAAAGACGCTACTCGGCAGGGCGAGAACCTCGCTTCGAGTGAAGGGGAGCAGGGGAATCAGCTGTTGCTAGCGACGCAGTTGTGGTATGAAGAGAAGCCGAATTGGGACGGAGGACCGTTTACGGGGAATAATAAGGTGGAGCTGTATGTGGATGGGCATTATACGCAGGTGCGTGCAAAAAGATGCGAGATCGCCTGGTAGAGGTAGCGTCGGCATAAGTAACGTGATGCGAGCTAACGGGATGTAGATGATCTGGTCCACGACCACGCATGTCGGCATTGCTTCGGCGACAGCCGCGAGTGGTACGATATACACGGTCGGCAGATACTATCCTGCTGGGAACTATATTGGTAAGAAGCCTGCTGAAAAGGTTGCGCCTCCTTCGACTCCCACTCATCCGTCCGCTGGCTCAGGGATGAGGGGCGGAGCGGAGGAGAAGAAGGATGAGGACGATGCTGGCGGGCAGACGGGTGGCGGGCCTGCAGCACCGAATCGACCGGGCGGCTTCGGCGGAGGCCAGATGGGTGGCACACCTGGTGTGCCGTCTGGCATGCCGCCGGGTATGCTACCACCTGTGCTACCTTGGACGGCGCCTGCGATACCGCCCGGTATGCCGCGTCCGATGCCACCTCCTTACCTCGTGGCGCGAAGGGTGGCCTTCCATGGCATGCCGCCTCCAAGCCACCCGACTTCCCTATGGTGCGCGATATGGCCTTACGCGGTATGCTGATTGGGATCCGTCCCTTGCCACCGCCTCCCTGGATGCCGCTTCCGGTGGCGACCGCCGCCTCGTCCGCCGATCTGGACGCCCTTTGGCTGGCGATGATCTGACTCTACAGGAAGGGCGTGCTGAGAGCCTTCTCGAATTGGGCGGTGAGGCGTATCAGGAGTTTGGGTGAAGCATGTTGCAGCTAGCTATCGGTGACTGCAAAGTTTCTGTCAAGCTTGCAGTCTTGCGTATGAGCGACCTTATTGGATCGATATTGACTGCAACTCGGTAAGAGATAGCCCACTACATGCGAATATTATTGACTACACGCTTTCGATGTCAATGTCTCCTGTCGAACATCCCCTATGAGCTTCTCCACCACTGACTCCTGACAAACCACTTCTTATCACAATCCTGAACCTGCACCATCAAATTTATCATCCTCATTATCATCGCAGCGAGCGTTCTATCGACATGGCAGCTCCCAACACCGAAGAGCAAGAATCACTTGATCTGCACAACCATGGTCTTTCTCTCCTTCTTCTCTGTAACCTCTTAGTCTCTGCTGACACACTCTCAGCCCGCATAGGAGTCGGTAACAAAACCCTCTCATGGCATCACCGCATGCTCATCGGCGCCATGAGACTCTCGCCGAGCGAAACTCCGGCATGGAGCACTTCGAGCAACCAGACGGCCAAGCCAGATGCGGCGATAATCTCTATATGGCTTGTGGAGGAATGCAAGGTAATCATCTCCTATTAGCAACACAATGCTGGTACGACGAGAAGCCGATGTGGCATTACCAGGCTGTCACAGCGGAGAGTAAGGGAAGTAGCGAGGAGAAACACTATACCCAGGTAGGTAGATTGCCGTGAATTCGGGGTCGTCGGGACTGATGAACTTTGGCGGATGATCTGGATGGAGACAACGCATTTTGGTATTGCTGCTGCGACTTCACGGAGCGGAACGACTTATGTTGTTGGACGATACTGGCCGCCTGGAAATTACGTTGGAAGGAAGCCGGCTGAGCAGGTCGCGCCGCCTTCGGCTCCGACTTTCCAAGGTGGTGGCGGTATGCGAGATGGCGGTGGTGGCGGTATGAGGCGTCCGGGCGGCTTCGGTGGCAGTCAGATGGGTGGTATGGGTCGGCCTGGTGGTTTCGGTGGTGGCCAGATGGGCGATATGAGACATATGGTCGGGTCGGGTAGTATGAACCGCATCGGTGGCGCCATGGGCCGACTTGCTGGGTTTGGTGGCGGCCAGATGAGCGGCATGAGTGGAATGGGAGGCATGAGCAATGGCGCAGGCGGCATGACCGTCATGAACAATGGCGAAGGTGGCTTCACTGTCATGAATAACGGCGGCGGTGGCATGACCGTCCTCAGTAATGGCGGAGGTGGCTGCATGAGCTACTCGAGTAGCACTGGTGGTGGCATGAGCTCAATGAGCAGTACAACCGGCATGGGCGGCATGAATGTCAAAACCCACTTCAATAGCGGCGGTGGTATGAGCTACACGAGCAATATGACGGGTCCGGGTGGCATGAATGTCAACACCAACATCAATGGCATGAGCAGTATGAGCGGTGGCATGATGTCAGGTATGATGGCCATGGGTGGAACGCCGTTCGGAATGCCGCCAAGAATGCCGCCAAGAATGATGGGGGGACCGCAGCAGGGTACGCGAGGGCCAACACCAGGATGGGGTGGACCACGGGCATGGTCGCCGTTCGGCTGATGCTGAGCTCCACATTGCACATTGTTTGATGTAAGCGTTGGCGAGATATTCGCAGGGAGTTTGGGTTTCAATGATCGTGCGAGGCGGAGTGTGGCATCGCTAGGTGGTGAGCGGAGGAGTGGAGAAGGGAGGACGTCTCATCGTGCTGTCACGTCGGGGCAGGCTGAGGCAATGCTGCAGGATTCATGTAGCTTGCGAACAGGTTCCAGCACAGACACAGTCTCGCCATGCCGCCCCCAGCATTAGCGTAAAGCTCGCACCCTCTGGCGATTCGTTGATTGGCTCTCGTTGCGTATGTTGTAATGGGTTGACAGCCGGAGATATGCGTCCTCCAGGATCGACATGCGAGAACACAGCTTGCCGCTTCGCATCGGCCCATGTAGAGTACTTAGCTTGAGCAAATCGAGTTGGGCTTTGTACGGCCATGCGATACGCTGTCGCCGCCAGTAGTGCGGCACCAGATGTCTCGCCCCACCAGGACTCATCACCAAGGTAGTTGCGCAGCAGTCCAGACTCGTTATCATCATTGTTGATAGCGCCATCCAAGATCTCACCTATCCATTCGTCGAGATCGTGGATTTCAGCATGCATGGTCTCATTGCTCGGCTCCCAACCCGAGATGCTGGCCCGAACGCGAGCCATGCCGTGCGCGGCCCACCCTGCACTTGTGCTCCAGGCACCATCGATGATCTCGCCATGGCCAACGATGTGCTGCCACAAGCCTTTTTGAGGCCCGTGATCGATCTTCATGATCTGCCTGTACAGTCTGCATTGCTCAACAGCCTCCCGCATGAGGCTCAAGTCATTGCTTACTACAGCGTAGTACGCAAGGAATGGAGGAAACATGCTGATAGCATCGGCCCATATTTCAGCATCTTGGACGCGATGGCTTATAGCGCCATTGGCGAACCGCGGGGCTTTGTTGAGTAGGTAATGCTTCTGCCTCGAGGCTGCAAGTAGGTAATCTGGATCCTGTTGCCCGAGTAGGATCGTAGCTACGCCAAGTGAAGCCGGATCTCCGACGCACAGGTCATTCTGGTACAGCGTGTCTCCTGAAGTGCGAATCTTGGGCTGCACCCAGCTTAGGGCATCAGGCATTCCCGCGCTCAGTGAGGGAATCTTGTCGGCAGGAAATGATGTTGCCGAGAACACTGACATCTCGGGGTTATGAAGCTCTAGCAGAGCCTGGGCGAGCGTGCCGTACTCCCAGTCGTGAGCGGCGAGTCGCTTGCCCTGCGCTTGTACGGCATCGACGGGGAAGGTGTAGTTGAAGTCCGCTCTGCATGACGCCACACTGGTTCCAGATTGCTGCGATATTGTGGCCAAGCCATTCCAGTAGATCGATACAAAGGCTACGACCAGAGCCACTGCTACTGGTGCTAGCTGTGAGCTTGCGTCCCAGCTTTGTGGCCGGGTCCAAGAGAACATTTCATGCGCGTTATGTGCGCCAGGCGTGTTCGTCTGCTTGTCATCGGAAACCGATGACCTCACCTTCTCCATGTTTCTATTGTACAGATTTGACCTAAGATCTACCTCAGTTGTCACCTCAGCAGGTTAACCCTGGACAGCAGTGGCCGTGATGTCTTTCTCAGCGCCAGCTAGGTGCAACGGGACCTCGCACCTCGAACGGGCAGTAGCACGTTATTTCGCCTCCGCGCTGGCGACTCTAAATTGTAGCGTGCATTCTGCATGAAGGACTAGAAGAAGAGGCAACTGAGGTAAGGTCTACATGAGAGTGCGTGGCGGCTGCTCCCGCTGTCCAGATTCGGACCTCGTTATAGATTTTTCGTACATGATCGATCGCAACACCACACTGCTCTGCGTCTTAGATTAATTGCAGACTTTCGAGAGCAAGTGGGCACAATGGCCGACGGACAGCTTTCGTACCGTGCTTTCGCTGGAAGTGAGGCCTTCTCGGATTTTCGTCGCGCACGGCTCGCTACCGCCATTGGCGCCAGGAAACTACAGGCAATCTGGGTGCACTATGTTGCCTCATACAAACAGCTGTTGACTGAGCAGATCAGCGTTCTGGAACAGCTCCTCGAATATGGATCATATCCAGACACAGGCGATGACTTGCACAACGCCTGCCTCCAAGCCATTAGCAATGGCGCAACGCCGCAAGACTCGCATACGTTACTCATGTATATCACTCCACGACCCGGCACTATCTCGCCATGGAGCTCGAAAGCAACGAGTATTGCGCAAGTCTGTGGACTCGAGAGATCAGTCAAGCGAATCGAGCGAGGAATCGTACTGGCTGCAACCTTCGATGGCGATGCTCCACAGCAGAGTACCTCGTCCGCCGAAGCATTGTATGATCGTATGACCGAGAATCTCAGCCGAAATGCACCAGACATAGATGCTATGTTTGCACAACACTCGCCGAGTCCATTGCAAAGAGTGCATCTGCAGCGTGACGACGGTAAACCAAAAGCTGCCTTCGATGAGGCGAATCGCACTCTTGGTCTGGCTCTGGACGACTCCGAGATCGAATACTTGATTGAAGCGTACACCAACCAGCTACAACGAGATCCCACTGATGTTGAACTGTTCATGTTTGCGCAAGTCAATTCCGAACACTGCAGACACAAGCAATTCAACGCAGACTGGACGATCGACGGCAATGCAAAGAGTCAGAGCCTCTTCAGTATGATCCGCAACACGCACAAGCAACATCCTCAACAAGTCATCAGTGCGTATAGCGACAATGCCGCAGTCATGAAGGGTGAGCCAGGCTCTCACTGGGCACCCGACAACGCGACTGGAGAGTGGAGGTCAACCAAAGAGACGGTCCATTACCTTGGCAAAGTAGAGACGCACAATCACCCGACTGCCGTCTCGCCGTTCCCAGGAGCAGCGACTGGATCTGGAGGTGAGATCAGAGATGAAGGTGCGGTAGGGCGAGGTTCGAAGCCAAAGTCTGGACTTACTGGTTTCAACGTGTCAGATCTGCTCATTCCAGGTCATAAGCAGCCATGGGAGCTTGACGTCGGGAAGCCAGCACATCTGGCAAGTAGTCTTGACATAATGCTCGAAGCACCTATCGGTAGCGCGGCTTTCAACAACGAATTCGGACGACCGTGTACAACTGGCTACTTTCGAACGCTGCTCACGAATGTGCCCACTCCAGCTGGGGGTACTGAGCTTCGTGGGTACCACAAGCCGATCATGCTGGCTGGAGGTGTCGGGACCGTCAGACCACAGCATGCTCTCAAGGATAAGGCTATGGTCAGCCCCGGCGCTCATTTAGTAG
>KZ111140.1:2928468-2966454 GCA_002077045.2 Rachicladosporium sp. CCFEE 5018
GCTCAGCGTACAACGCGCCCTCTGACTCTGCCACTGGCACAGCTCCTACTGCTACCGGCGCACCGGTCTACAGCAACCCGGTCTCGTCCGCTCCACCAGCGTACCAAACCGGCGGTGCGATGACGGAGACCACCCACGCCACAACTTTCACGACCGTGACAGCCGGCTCTCCTGGCCCATCTGCCTCTTCGCCAGCCGAAGCTTCTCCCTCGGCTCTCGCAAGCAGCGCTGGCTCCGGCTCCGACTCCGGTAACGCCTCAGGCAGCGCCTCCGGCAACACCTCCGGCAGCGTACCCTGCTCGAACGACGGCGCTGTCGTCTGTATCGACGACACCCACTTCGGCATCTGCAACTTCGGCTCTGCTGTCCCAATGCCCCTGGCTGCCGGCACGACGTGCGCCGATGGCGTTGTGAGCAGGAAGATGAGGGCTGTGCGCCACGCTGAGAAGCATCGCCGTGGGGTGAGGCATACGCATGCGATGAAGTTGTAGTGGGCACGTGGGGAGATATGACAACACGACAGGGATTGCAGGAAAGAAGAGAGGGAGACAACGGATATGTGGCATTATATAGAGCGGGAAATGTAGATACCATGTCTGCGGAATGTATATCAATGTCGACGAAGCCCAATGACTCCGAATCGCTTCAATATGCCGAGCCTGTCGTGTTTGTAACGATGTAGACTCGACACTTGCCATATTCTGGCCGCCGTCACTTGGTCACTGTCGTCTCTTCGCCGCAGTGTGCATGAGTGCCCGAGGATCGGTCAGCCTTAAAGTGCCAAGGTGGTCAACGATGTGCATCGCGACGCAATATCCGCGGTGAGGGGTCACTCTTGAACCTGAGGCGCAGTCGTCGATACCAGACCTATTCTCGAATCACGAATCATGTCGCCTTGTGGACGATTGTAGCATATATTCGCTCTCAAACTCCATGCTCGAGCAAACATTCGACCACATCTTCCTTGGCGGTCCCTGATTGTCGTCATCCCACCTCACCCGCCACAGGGACCCCCCCAAGCTACTGCACACTGCTGCGGCACGCAACCTTAAGCTCTTCTCATAACCCGACAAGCCACACCGGTCAGTTGTGAGGTGGAAGGACACTGTACCTCGTCTTCATTCATAGCGTATACCCACGAAGTAACCCAAATCCGACACAGCCCCGCCAATCTCAGTCACCAAACACCTGACCAGCAATCAGCCGCACGACCGCCAAGATGGAGGGCGGTGGCGACGAGCAATGGGCGGACAATGCCATGCGCGCGGTGCAGAAGAAGAAGCAGCTACCGGAGATTGACTTCACCATACATCAGATGGAAGATGGCTCGCAAGTGAACACACAAGAGAGAGTCTGCAAAGGTAAGAGTGTCACGTGCTCTATCATGGCCAGCACGAGGCTGACATTCAGCAGATGTACAAGCGCCTGCCTTCAACACACCGACAGAAGACCAGATCACTTCTCCACAAGACCGATCGAAGCCAAACCTAGCATTCTTGAAACAGCATCTGTACAGAGAGGGACGGCTGACAGAGGAGCAAGCACTATGGATCATCAATGGCGGTGCACAGGTGTTGCGGTCGGAGCCCAATTTGCTGGAGATGGATGCGCCGATCACAGTGTGCGGAGACGTTCACGGGCAGTTCTTTGATCTCATGAAACTGTTTGAAGTGGGTGGTGACCCGTCAGAGACAAGGTATCTCTTCCTGGGAGACTATGTGGACCGAGGATACTTCTCGATCGAATGTGTGCTGTACCTCTGGGCGCTCAAGACATGGTACCCCAACACTCTCTGGCTGCTGCGCGGAAACCACGAGTGTCGCCACCTGACGGACTATTTTACCTTCAAGCTCGAGTGCAAGCACAAGTACAGCGAGCGGGTGTACGAGGCATGCATGGACTCCTTCTGCGCCCTCCCCTTGGCAGCAGTAATGAACAAGCAATTCCTCTGCATCCACGGCGGTCTTTCGCCCGAGCTGCACACTCTCGAAGACATCAAAGCTCTCGATCGATTCCGCGAACCACCCACCCACGGCCTGATGTGCGACATTCTCTGGGCCGACCCTCTCGAAGAGTTCGGCCAAGAAAAGACGCAAGAGTACTTCATTCACAACCACGTTCGCGGCTGCTCTTACTTCTTCTCCCATCCCGCCGCTTGCGCCTTCCTCGAAAAGAATAACCTCTTGTCCATCATCCGTGCCCACGAAGCCCAAGATGCAGGTTACCGCATGTACCGTAAGACACGAACCACCGGCTTTCCCTCAGTCATGACGATTTTCAGCGCGCCAAATTATCTGGACGTGTACAATAATAAGGCGGCGGTGCTGAAGTACGAGAACAATGTTATGAACATTCGGCAGTTCAACTGCACGCCGCATCCGTACTGGCTGCCGAACTTCATGGACGTGTTCACATGGTCGTTACCTTTCGTTGGAGAGAAGATCACAGACATGCTCATTGCGATTTTGAATACTTGTTCAAAGGAGGAGCTTGAGGAGGAGACACCGATGAGCTCAGCGCCTTCATCACCGCCTATCAATACCTCGTTGACGGGTATGGACCCGGATTCGATCGAGTACAAGCGTCGCGCGATCAAGAACAAGATTCTCGCTATTGGCCGGCTGTCGCGAGTCTTCCAAGTGCTTCGCGAGGAGTCTGAGCGTGTGACTGAGCTCAAGACTGCTTCCGGTGGAAGGCTGCCAGCTGGTACCCTTATGTTGGGAGCGGAGGGCATCAAGCAGGCTATCAATACTTTCGAGGATGCGAGAAAAGTGGACTTGCAGAACGAGCGGTTACCGCCGAGCCACGAGGAGGTGCGGAGAAGCACAGAAGTCATGAGGGAGGAGGCTCTGAAGCGGGCGAGTAGAGATGCCGATAATGATCAGGAGTTGAAGGGCGTGGCGAGGCGGATCAGCATGTGAGTATTTTCATCGCTCAGTTGACATGTCTGTGAAGGGATTGCTGACTTTGGGCAGGTCTGGCGGATCGAGAAACGCGAGGAAATGATGATGCATCTGCGCATGCACTATATGCTGAGAGTACGATTGTACTGTGCCTGTATGGTGCCTCTATACGGCTGCTGGGCGCAGGGCCAGTCACGGGACCAGTGCAGCTCGGACGAAGTCATCCTGACTTCGTGTCTGGGCATTATACGTTAAGCGAGACCCGCTACTGCGCTGTGCTAGAGCCTCACGATCCGTACCGACAGTAGGCAATGAATGTCACACGTATGTCAAGGTCTGCTGTATCTCTCTGTTGCTGACTGTGATGAGTCAAACTCTCTCTTTGTCAAGCTCCCTGGACATACCAAACAGGGCCAGGGCTTTCATAATGGAACAGAAGTCCGTCGTCCCGTACACTGCTCATTTCTACCAAAAATTTCGGCACGACTTCCTAGGTTCGCTAGTTGTATGTTGGTGGCTGCAGCATTACTGACCAGTGACTGCGGAACAAAAGTATCGTCTTGCTTGACTACCACAAGCCTATTGCTTTCACTGCGCCGCTCTTTCGTATACACGCAATTTTATGGTCACCCCCTCGAGCTGTCTCACTGGCAACTCCTTGAACGATAGCTACCTCGATCGCGCTTTCTCCGCATTTCTCTCTCAGCTTAAATCATTTCCATTGAAACGATCACTACTTGATCGGCATGGCCACCCCAAACGCAGAACAACAAGAGGCTCTCAACCTCCACAACAAAGGTCGACGCGGCCCCTTCCCATTCCATTCTTGCGCAATCTAATCCCGATCACAGCTCGCGAAGAAGTCGGCAACGCACCCCTCCGCTGGCACGCCATCTGCGCCGATGCCGCCGCCGCCCACGCCGAAGCCCTCGCCCAAGCCGATGCCGGCATGGTGCATGCAAATCAGCTCGAAGACGCGTCCCTTCAAGGCGAGAACCTGGCTTGTGGCCGAGGTATGCGTGGCAGGGCGCTGATGATAGCAACTCAAGGTTGGCTTAACGAGAAGCCGGCGTGGCAAGGACAGGCTATCACGGAGCAGAGTCAGAAGGGGAAGGAGGAGAAGCATTATATGCAGGTAAGTTGTTCTCCGCAGCACCCGTTTGGGGAAAGAAGGGGAGTGTGCTGACGCAAGAGTGCAGATGATATGGGGGGGATCGAATTGCTTCGGTATTGCGGCGGCTACTGGACGCAGCGGCACGATGTATGTGGTGGGACGGTACTATCCGGCGGGGAACATGATCGGTCGGAAGCCGGCTGAGAAGGTCGCTCCGCCTTCTGCGTTGACATCGCAAGGCGTGAGGCATATGCATGGTGGTGGCGGCCGCGGCATGGGCGGTGGCATGCGGGGAGGTATGAGGCGTTCTGGCGGCTTCGGAGATGTTCAGATAGGTGGCATGGGTGGCATGGGTCGTCCTGGCGGCTTTGGAGGTGGTTATATGGGCGCTATGAGAGGAATGGGTGGCCCTGGCGGCTTCGGAAGTGGTCACCTAGGAGACATGGGCCACATGGCGGCCATGTGAGCCATGAGAGGAGGATCTATGGGCGTTATGGGTGGCATGGGCCACGCTGGTGGCTTTGGCGGTGGCCAGATGGTTGGTCGGGGTGGAATGGGAAGTATGAGCAATGTTGGAGGTGGCATGACCAGCATGCGCAATGGCACAGGTGGCTTCACCGTCATGAACAACGGCGGTGGTGGCATGAGCGTCATGAGCAACGGCGGAGGTGGATACATGAGCTACTCGAGTAGCACTGGCGGTGGTATGAGCTCGATGAGCAGTACGACCAGCATGGGCGGCATAAATGTCAACACCAACTTCAATGGCGGAGGGGGTATGAGCTACGTGAGCAGGCCGACCGGTCCGGGTGGCATGGACATCAATACCAACATCAACGGCATGGGCGGTGTGGGAGGCATGGTGGCAATGGGCGGGATGCCGCCCGGTATGCCACCAGGGATGATGGGAATGCCCCCGCCAGGATGGACGCCCTTTGTCTTCCGCTGAGACTGCGTGGAGATGCGCTGGAGAGGTCATCGGACAGGGCTTTCAACATAGACCGAAAGCTGGCTAGATGTTGAAGCAAGTGCTGAACATAACCGCGATTTCGGCTAGTGAAGATACCACGAGGACAGCTGCTAGGGTGCAGGAAGATTATAGACCATAGACCTCAAGATTGTTAACTCACATTGACTGTGGGACATGAGATCTTTAGTATGCACCGCGTGCAAGCACTCTATCTCTGTTCCGAGCCCGACCTTGTGCGCTCCACAAATTCACCTTCATCATCGCTCAACATCAACCCCTTGCACTCTCGTCGATCATCATGGCTACTCCCGACGCGGAACAACAAGAAGCGCTTGACCTGCACAACGAAGGTGAACTTATCTCCTCACCTATCTCTCATCCAGTGCTATGTTGCTAAAACTCCTTCTAGCCCGTGCCGAAGTCGGCAGCAACCCTCTAAGATGGCACGTCAACTGCGCCAACGCTGCAGCAGTGTACGCTCAGGAACTCGCTAATAAAGACACGGGGCTGGAGCACGCCACGCAACCTGACGACGACGGTGCGCAAGGCGAAAATCTTGCCTCCAGTGGATCGGAACCGGGAAATCAGCTGTTGTTGGCGACGCAGCTGTGGTATGACGAGAAGCCGAATTGGGATGGAGGTCCATTTATTGGGAACAAGTCGGGGGCCAAGGCAGATGGGCACTATACGCAGGTACGTATCAGCTTGTGCTCCGACGAAGGCACATGTGGAGACAAGAGACATGATTTCACAAGCTAAGTGGGAAACAGATGATCTGGTCTGGTACCGATTCGTTCGGTATTGCTTCGGCGACGGCCGCGAGCGGCAAGGTGTACACGGTTGGGAGGTACTACCCTGCTGGGAACATGATCGGTTCCAAGCCTGCCGAGAAGGTTGCGCCGCCCACAGCTCCAAGTCATCCGCAGGCTGGTGGAGGCGGAATGGGAGGCACGAACGGCAGACCTGGAGGGAATGGCGGTGGCCAGATGGGCGGTGGTCCTGGAGTATCGAATCGACCAGGGGGTTTCGGCGGCGGACCGACGGGTGGTATGCCGGGTATGCCGGGTATGGCCCCTGTTATGATGCCTGGTATGATGCCTGGTACGATGACCGGTATGAAGCCCGGTATGATGCCCGGTATGATGCCCAGTATGCCGCCTGCGCTGCCTTGGACGGCGCCTGCATTGCCGCCCGGTATCCCGCGTTCGATCCCACATCCTTACCTCGTGGGGCGGCGGGTAGCCATGTATGGCATGCCGCCTCCAGGCCATCCCGATTTCCCTATGGTACGCGACATGGTCGTGCGCGGTATGGTGCCTGGAATAAGGCCTTTGAGACCGCCTCCTGGCATGCCTCCTTGGATGCCGCCTCCGGTGGCTATGCGCAGACCACCACCAGGTTGGCGACCGCCTCACCGTCCACCAATATGGACCCCGTTCGGTTGGCGTTAAGCAATGAGCTGCACTGCGATGGTGTCGATAAGCTCTTTGAAGGTGGTACGAAGCGGTCCTGGAGAATAAGAGGAAATTAAATAGATTGCGAACAGCTTTTAGCACACACACAGTCTCGCCATGCCACGCCCAGCATGAGTGCAGAGCTCACGCCCTTTGGCGAATTGCTCATCGGCTCTCGTTGCGTATGCTGCAATGGGTTGACCGCAGGAGACATATTTCCTTCGGTATCGACTTTCGAGAACACGGCTCTTCGTTTCGCATCGGTCCGTGTTAAGTGCCCGAGTAGGATCGCAGCTACGCCAAGTGAAGCTGGATTACCGGCGCTCAGGTCGTTCTCGTACGGTGTGAGTCCTGACGTGCGGAACTTGAGCTGCACCTAGCTGAGTGCATCGGGGATGCCGACGCTCAGTGAGGAAACCGTGCCAGCAGGAAATGGGGTTGTCAAAAAGACTGAGATCCCTGGGTTATGGTGCTTGAGTGAGGTAGAGCCTGGAAGAGCTTGCCGTACTCCCATTCATGGACTGCCAGCCGTCCGGCCTGCATATCTACGGCAGGACTGAAAATGTGTAGTCAAAGTCCGTCTTGCATGATGGTCTCATGCACATCGTGCTGCTGCACCGTCGAGGTCAGACTATACCAGTAGATTGATACAAACGCCGCGAGTAATGCCACAGCTACAGGCGAGAGTTGCAAGCTTGCGTTCCAGGTCTGTGGCTTGGCCCACGAGAACGTATTGCGGTCATCGCGTGGGCTAATGCCACCGTCTCGCTCGTCCAAGAGAACCGAGCAGCCAGTCGACCCCTCAGCTCTAGATTGTAGCTGTGTCACATTTCCTTGCTCACTACGCGTCATGTTCGTGTTTCCTATAGCTGGTTTGGCTCGTCGGTAGATTACGAAAGTTGGGAAGCGCAGTAGTCCGACATACAAAATCGCTGTAAAACCACGTCAATCAAGGAGCACACACCTCTCATGCTCAGTTGGACATCATGCTGCCAGGGTTGATGTGTATAACGTAGTATTCGAGGCGAGTTCGATGATGTGAGGCAAGCAAGGCGGCCGCTCCCGCTTCCAGATTCGGACCTCACTGGAGATTTTTCTGAGGAGAACCCACGCACGAGCACAACTCACTCATGTGACATTGACAACACTGGTGAGGGCCAGGATTGCATGGGCATGATGACGGACGGAACGCTTTCGCATCGTGCTTTCGCGGGCTCCACAGCATTCTCGCAATTTCGCAAAGATCGACTTGCCATCGCTATTGGCGCCAGACGATTGCAAGCAATATGGGTACACTATGTTGCCTCATACAAGCAGCTTTTGACGGAGCAGATCAGCGTCTTGGAGCAGCTGCTCGAGTATGGATCGTATCCTGATACAGGTGATGAATTGCATAACGTCTGCCTCCAAGCCATTAGCAATGGCGCAACGCCGCAGGACTCGCATACATTACTGATGTATATCACCCCACGACCTGGCACTATCTCACCATGGAGCTCAAAAGCGACAAGTATTGCGCAGGTCTGCGGGTTAGAGAGCACCGTTCAACGGATTGAACGGG
The DNA here is from genome assembly GCA_002077045.2 of Rachicladosporium sp. CCFEE 5018. NCBI lineage: Eukaryota > Fungi > Ascomycota > Dothideomycetes > Cladosporiales > Cladosporiaceae > Rachicladosporium > Rachicladosporium sp. CCFEE 5018. The sequence goes on from KZ111140.1 coordinate 2,936,471, forward strand.
GAATCGTGCTGGCTGCATCCTTTGACGGCGATGCTCCTCAAGACGGTGTCCCATATGCCGATGCTCTGTACGATCGTATGACCGAGACTCTGAGCCGAGAAGCACCGCATGTAGACGCTATGTTTGCACAGCACTCGCCGAGGCCATTGCAAAGAGTGCATCTGCAGCGTGACGACGGTAACCCCAAGGCTGCATTCGACGAGGCAAATCGAACACTCGGACTAGCTCTTGATGATTCTGAAATCGAATATCTGATCGAGGCATACACCAGTCAGCTACAGCGAGATCCTACAGACGTCGAGCTGTTCATGTTTGCGCAAGTCAATTCCGAACACTGTCGACACAAGCAATTCAACGCAGACTGGACGATCGACGGCAATGCAAAGAGTCAGAGCCTGTTCAATATGATCCGGAACACGCACAAGAAACATCGTCAAGAAGTCATCAGTGCATATAGCGACAATGCCGCAGTCATGAAAGGCGAGCCAGGCTCTCACTGGGCACCCGACAACGCGACTGGAGAGTGGAGGTCAACCAAAGAGACCGTCCATTACCTTGGCAAAGTAGAGACGCACAATCACCCGACTGCCGTCTCGCCGTTCCCAGGAGCAGCGACTGGATCTGGAGGTGAGATCAGAGATGAAGGTGCGGTAGGGCGAGGTTCGAAGCCAAAGTCTGGACTCACTGGTTTCAACGTGTCAGATCTGCTCATCCCAGGTCATAAGCAGCCATGGGAGCTTGACGTCGGGAAGCCAGCACATCTGGCAAGTAGTCTTGACATCATGCTCGAAGCACCTATCGGTAGCGCGGCTTTCAACAACGAATTTGGACGACCGTGTACAACTGGCTACTTTCGAACGCTGCTCATGAATGTGCCCACTCCAGCTGGGGGTACTGAGCTTCGTGGTTACCACAAGCCGATCATGCTGGCTGGAGGTGTCGGGACCGTCAGACCACAGCATGCTCTCAAGGATAAGGCTATGGTCAGCCCCGGCGCTCATTTAGTAGTCATTGGTGGACCTGCGATGCTCATCGGCCTTGGCGGCGGCGCTGCATCGAGTATACAGTCTGGTGAAGGCAGCGTGGATCTCGACTTCGCGAGTGTGCAACGCGGCAACGCAGAAGTACAAAGGCGCGCACAAGAGGTCATCAATACATGTACCTCACCTGGGCCTGACAGTCCCATACAATTCATACACGACGTGGGCGCTGGCGGCTTGTCAAATGCATTGCCTGAGCTGGCCGAAGACTCGGGATACGGCGCACGCTTCGAATTACGAGAGATCGACAACGCAGACAAGAGTCTGAGTCCGCTGCAGATTTGGTGTTGTGAGGCCCAGGAGCGATATGTCATGGCTATCGCGCCAGACCGGCTGGATCTCTTCATCAAGATCGCCAAGCGCGAGCGATGTGGCTACTCGGTAGTCGGCAAAGCGATGCGTGAGAAGCGACTGGTTCTCATGGACAGAGACTCGAAAGACGAGCCAACGCCCATTGATTTGCCTATGCCTATCTTGTTCGGCAAGCCGCCGAAGATGCACAGGATCGTGGACTCGCGGAAGCTGAGGCTGCCTTCTTTCGACAGCTCCCTCACAGCCTACCTCCCAAACGTTGACAGTGCAGAAATGCTAAGGCATGCAGTCGATCGTGTCCTGGCCCTCCCATCAGTGGGCTCGAAGTCCTTCCTCATCACGATTGGCGATCGCACAGTCGGTGGGCTTACTGTTCGCGACCAGATGGTGGGCCCTTGGCAGACACCCGTGGCGGACGTCTCCGTGTCAGCAACATCATTGACACCCGGTATCACGACTGGCGAAGCCATGGCGATGGGCGAGAAGCCGACACTGGCACTCATATCGCCAGCCGCGTCCGCTCGCATGGCAGTGGCAGAGGCTTTGCTGAATCTCGCTGCAGCCAGTTTGCCAAACAGACTGAGTCGAGTCAACCTATCCGCAAACTGGATGGCGGCTAGCAGTCATCCTGGTGAAGGTGCGAATCTGTACGAAGCTGTGGAAGCGATCGGCATGCAGCTCTGCCCAGAGCTCGGCATCAACATTCCCGTCGGTAAAGACTCGATGTCGATGAAGACGAAGTGGGACGGCAAGGAAGTCACTGCGCCGCTATCGCTTGTCATCTCGGCATTCGCACCTGTGAACGATCTCAGCAGTACATGGACGCCTACGCTACGGAGGACGGAAGACGTTGGCGAGACTGTGCTGATGTTCATCGATCTCGCCGCAGGCAAGAAGGCCATGGGAGGATCTGCGATCGCTCAAGTATTTGGCCAAGTAGGTAACGAGGCGCCGGACGTCCGGGACACAGACTTCATCAAAGACTTCTACCACGCTGTCGAGCAGCTGCATGAGTCAGATATCGTACTAGCGTACCACGATCGATCCGACGGCGGTCTGTTCACTACGATCGTCGAAATGATGTTCGCAGGTCGATGCGGTGTCAGCCTGGCGCTGGACAAGATCACAAAGTCTGGACGACCGCAAGATGTCATTGAAACATTGTTCAACGAAGAGCTCGGTGCTGTCTTCCAAATCCGGAAGAAGCATGAGAACGAATTCCGAGGCTGCTTTGCACCACTGACTCCAATTGCCATTGGCACGATCTCACTGCAGCCGAAGCAGGATCTTGCGGTGTACTACGGTGCTACCTGCGTGTATCGTGCGCCGAGAAATGAGATGCAGCAGAAGTGGTCTCACACTTCATGGGCAATGCAGCGTCTGCGCGACAACCCAGCATGTGCCGATGCGGAGAAGGAGAACATCGACAACAGTCACGATCCTGGATTGCAGTACAAGCTTACCTTCAACCCGAAAGACAACATACTGCCATCCACCTCATGGCTGACTTCGCAGATCAAGGCCAAGCCGCGCGTCGCAATACTACGAGAGCAAGGCGTCAACGGACAAGCAGAGATGGCATTCGCTTTCTCGGTAGCCGGCTTCACACCGGTGGACGTACACATGACAGATATACTTTCCGGCCGCGTGAGCCTTGCTGCTTTCACTGGTCTTGCGGCGTGTGGTGGCTTCAGCTACGGCGATGTCCTCGGAGCCGGTCAGGGCTGGGCGAAGAGTGTGCTGCTACACGACAACACTCGGCAGGAGTTCAAGGCGTTCTTCGAGCGGAAGGACACATTCGCACTCGGGGTGTGCAATGGGTGTCAATTCTTGTCACGGCTGACAGAGCTTATTCCTGAAGCTGAGAGCTGGCCTACGTTCGAGCGCAACCTGAGTGAGCAGTACGAAGCCCGAGTCTGCATGGTCGAGGTCTCCGACCCGCCTGGCAAAACGCCGAGCGTGTTCTTGCACGGCATGCATGGCTCCTATCTGCCGATTGTAACCGCGCACGGTGAAGGACGTGCCACCTTCCCATCGACTGGCACCGCCACTTCACCGCAGTCCATCATCGATCAAGGACTCGTCAGCATGCGATACGTGGACAACAGTCTCAACCACACCGAGCGCTATCCGTACAACCCCAATGGCAGCCCAATGGGTATCACAGCTGTGCGCACGCCTGACGGGAGGGTCATGGCCATGATGCCGCATCCCGAGCGGACGATATTGAAAGAGGTCAGCAGTTATATACCCAAAGAGCAGGCGAAGGAGTGGGGCGAGTTCGGACCGTGGGTGAGGATGTTCAGAAGTGCAAGGAGATGGGTGGGCTAGGATGTCTTGCTCGAGGAGCTGGCGAGGACCCATACTATGTCAGGCAGCTCGTGAATCTACAACTTCCAACACTCCATCTCCAAAACCTCAACCGACTTGCCCTCACTTCAGTTGCTCATCACATCGCCACTCAATACATGACACATCCCACAACAGCCACCCTGCCCAGCTTCTGTCTCACAACCTTCAAACTCTTCTCCCGCGCGTTGATCTCCTCACTTCCCGCCTTACTTCGTCGTTCCATCTGACATTCCCGTATTCGCCGGTGCAGCTCCCTTAGCTTACTTCTCTCCATCCCTTCGACGTCGATTGGAAATAGTGGATGACAGATGTAGACTGAGTCGAAAGGCTGAGTTGTGAAACTGCAATTGAGTTGATCGTGAAAGATATGACCACGCCCGATGTCGTGTGCCTCGCCGTAGATGGTGAGCTCGTGAGTCGTGAAGCTATGAGCTGGGACTGTAATGTGACGACGAAATGCCATAGTGGAGTACTGTGTGAGGAAAGAAGAGCGATCATACACTCACAACATGACCTTAGGTCCGATGATTAGCGGAGACGAGGCGCTTATCTACGTGCCAACTTTGTGCTGTCGTGAATGATGACTCGGGATCACAATGACGCCTGCAGTGCATCGACGCACAATATCATACGCCTTTGGTTTGTGCCTGCGTGGGACCTGCATGATGGCGATTATAGATGCACTGGAGAGTGTTCCCAGAGGCAAATTTCTGACGTGACTGTCTACACTGCATCGTGAAAGAAGCGAAAATCAAGGGAGAATAGTCGCATGCCGTCCTTACTAGATTATCGAACAAACCTCGTAGCGTTCTGTGAAACATGTTCCGAGGTCTCCTCATAGTTGATGCGTTAGTCAAGATTTGAGCACGTATGAGCGCCCTCCGACGCTACGTACGCCATCTCGACTCACCCGACGAGAAGTAGTGAGAGTCGTAATCAACGCAAATGAGGCTTCCCACATCGTATGCAGCGTAGCAAGGTAGAGCCGCGTGAAGTCACATTATCAGCGGACCAGCAGTAAAGTGCAGCTGATCACTGCAGTGGCAGATCATGCTGGATGCCTGCGAAGAACTGGTCATATGGTGGCCTGATCGTTGGCTGATGGCAGAGTGGTAGTAGCGCATCCTTCGACGTGGCTTCTTGCCTTGCGGCCCGCTCTTGTTGGCGAACCTCAACGAACGGTCGCAGGTCGTTGTCAACCGTGACTCCACGTTACACCCAATATAAGCATGTCAGAGATAGACAGCCTGAGCATATTGAATGATGAGGTTCATGGAACATTGGAACCAGGTTGATGGGCTCCGCCGCCGTTGCCAAGATCTCAAGCGAACGCCTAAACTCTATTCCATTCTGCGCTATTGGTCTGGACCCCATTTCTCGAAGGCTTTCTCCCGGTTTACACTCAGCCTTACTGCGCAGTCGCGTCTCGCAGAGTGTCTCGCGGAGTGCTCACAACGCGCTTCCTTCGACCCACCTTGAAGCAGACTCCATGTCAACGACTCTGCGTGATGCTTCAGCAGGGATCGCTGGCCTGCTTGGTGAACAGGGCTGCTCAAGACACATGCACGTCGATCAAGATCTAACGCCACGAATATTGGGGCGTGTGAGGCGAACGGTAGTGCTTATTCTGGCCAGGCACAAGCGCATGTGCGACCAAGAAGCTTCCACCGCCTTTGTTCTGTAAGCTTCGGCAATAACTCCCAACAGTCGACCACATGCAGATCGCGTGGCTTTTGACGTGCCTAGACGTGGCACGATACGATGGTACTTTTTGTGCAGGATCTCGGAATCCACGAGCGCTAGTAGGTGATTCGTCGAGTCCCTGCGGCATTGAGCTATCGATTTCACTTAGCTATGTTGGCTTGGCCCCCGGACGTAAAAGCAACAGCTAAGGCTGCGGCTCTCTCGCTTGTTCACATGCATTACTGGCTGCTTAGAGTCGTGCGGCTATCCGACCTATGCGCTGATCTGTCAGCCCACGCGAGCTAGTGTGTCCACATCGAGTGAGTCCGGATGCGCCGCACGAGGCTGGGCTTCAAAATGTGCCGAGCAGGAATAGCAATGCCACGATTTATCGAGACTGGTTTAGCCGTTGCAATGACCAACTCTGGACAAGCTGCACGCCGCACGTAAGCACCGTAAGTATGTCTCTCATCATATAAACCTTCCAGTATCTCTAGCGTCTAGCATCCTTAGCTTTCCACTATCAAGGTACATCATGTTTCATGTCTTGAGCAGGTCTGCGATCTATGGGTTGGCCGTCCTTGACTTTACAGCCGCCGCAAACTATAATTTGGACATCGGCTGGGTCAACACGAATCCTGATGGAAGGCAACCGCGGCCTGTGATCGCTGTCAACGGCCGCTGGCCGAATCCCGAGATACGCGTGACGAAGGGCGAGACGATCTCCGTCAACGTCAAGAACAGTCTCGGAAACGAGTCTACAAGCTTGCACTGGCATGGTTTCTTCCAACGCGACAACAATCAGTACGATGGGCCTGTTGGCGTTACCCAATGTCCAATACCACCTGGTAGCTCCTATCGTTATGAAATCGAAGCGAAACGTCCCGGGACCTATTGGCTAGTCTCACCGAAGCATTGACACAAGGTTAGGGTTCTGATGGACTATTAGGTACCACTCGCACTCGGCAGGGCAGTCTGGAGATGGCCTTCGAGGTCCGCTGATCGTCGAGGACCCAGATTCGCCTTACGAAAACCTCATTGACGATGAGCTGCCGGTCATGACTCTGTCAGACTGGTATCATGACCAAATCCCGCCATTGATCGACTTCTACCAATCGACGACCGCAAATCCTGATGGTGGCGAGCCAGTGCCGTACTCGCTTCTGATGAACGATGCGACCACTGCCCAATTCAAGGTGAAGACCAAGCGGACCTATCTCCTACGCATCATCAACGTGTCCGCGTTCGCCCAGGTCTTTCTTGCTATCGATCAGCACAATATGACAGTAAGCTGCAGAGGCATAGGCTATGATAGGTATGCTTCCGAGACTGACTTGAATAGATCATCGAAGCCGATAGCGGCTACACTAAGCCTAGAACCGTGCAGCATCTTTACATTTCGACTGCTCAACGCTACTCGGTCCTCATCCACACTCACGACAAAGCTACGCAGAACTTTGCCATACTTGGCATGATGGACACAGGCGCCTTCGACAACGTACCCAGCTACCTTGACTCCAATGTTACCGGGCATTTGGTCTACGACTCGAAGTTGCCTCTGCCGTCGTCTCCATCGATACCAGTGTGGCAACTCGTCGATGATCTTTCTCTAGAGCCTGTGCCGGCTCGGAAAGCACTTGGTCCTGTCGATCACAAGATCAATCTAGATCTCGAGTTCTTTACTGACTTCAACGAGAATCGTGCTGGCTTCAACGGTATCACATACGTACCACAGCTCGTGCCGACCTTGTACACCGTGCTGTCCGCGCCAAGTCAGCTCGTCCAGGATCCTAGAATTTATGGCAATCACTCCAACTCCTTTGTTCTCAAGAAGGACGAGATAGTCGAGGTTACGATTGTAAGCTTGCCTAAGACATATCATGACCAACCTCCATTGACTTCGATCCGCAGACCAACTCCGATGACGGATTCCACCCTTTGCACATACACGGTCACGCACCCCAAATCGTTTCACGTACGACCGTGCCTGTCCCTGCCGGTGCTGTTGTTGACTCTAGTGGTATCACACACTCGGACAGCAACCCTATGAGACGTGATGTCTGGATGCTAGCGCCGAACGGAGCCACTACCATCCGCTTCAAGGCAGACAATCCTGGCGTCTGGCTTTTACACTGTCACAGTGAGTCGTAATCTGATCATGTTGAGAGACTCGTGCTGACTTTCTACTAGTGTCCTGGCATCGCAAGTTGACCCGTTCTCTGACATGATGAGCCTTACTGACTTTCTGTAGTGGATGCTGGCCTGTCAATGACGTTCATCGAGGCACCGAAGGCACTGCAAAACCAACAGTCTAGCATCGATCCGGCTATGAAGAGGCTGTGTGCCGCGCAGGGTATCTCTACAGCGGGCAATGCTGGTGGGAATAGCAAGGACTGGCTTGATCTTTCGAATGCGCCGATGACGGCCACGGGCAGACATGGGGCACTGTACCCTCAATGAGCATATGACAGTATTCACTTTTTACACAGGTCGACATGCCCGTCGTGTCTCGATCTGATGATGCTCTGCTTGGCATGTAGCGTCCGTTCGAACGAATAGTCAGCGAGATCTGTAGACTGTCGCATGTTCTAATGCCTCAGCGGTCTTGGCGCTCACGTGGCAGCGCGTTGCACGCTAGCGATTAAGCTTCACTAAACCCCACGTCGCCTGCCGAAGCACTTCTGCCCGATGTGAGACCATACGACCCACAAACCTTACTGCCTGCTTGCCAAACCTCATGTTCAACGCCTGCTATGGCATCTGTGGTGGAGGGCAGTATGGGGAGTACTTCGTTGGACTTCTCACTGTTGCAGCAACAACTACTAGAGGTAAGTGCACAATATGTGACCTGTGCGTGTACGACGCTACTGACGCAACTATCCCTGCAGCATCATCAACATGAACCTTCTTTGGCGGCCTCAGAACATCGATCTGCGATGGCGCTTTTGCCTGAGGCGACCGTTGAGTCTGTCAATCATCAGGATGACACTGATGTACGCCGTCGGCGAGACGGTACCGACGCGGGTGGCGAAGAGATCGCAGAGACCCTAGATGTGGCCGAGACGACGATAACATCGCGTCTGCCACGCTTGATCGCCAGTCAGAGCGCGCCACCGACCACAGATGTCGACAATATGGCAGCGCATATCTCATCGCAGCGCTCATGGCGGACTATGAGGCGGGCCATCTCGCTACACGGCGACGAGTATGGCGATACGCAATCAGACTCGCAGATGGTACGGGACTTCACGGAGTCTATATCGCACGCCAACGTCACTTCCAAGAAGGTGGTCTTCAACTACAGTGCAGACATATCGCCCGGGGAGAACACATACAACACTTTGGCCCATGTGGAGGCGGTAAACGACCTTGGCCAAGATGAGAGCGATCTCGTGGATCTTGAGAATGCACTGCCACCGCCAACTTCGCCTGGCGGCAGGTCGACAACTTCCGACATCGAGGAGGAGCTTCTTAAAGGGCCAGAAACACAGTCACAGCTTGTTAGTGGCAGTGCCGTACCCGGAGACCGCTTCCCAAACACGCCTTCACTCGCTGGGCACAAGCGGCGCCGAAGCGGAGAGTTGCTGACCTCAGAGCCTGGGACTTCTAAGAAGACTCCCGGTTTCTCCCAGGTCTTTGGCTTCCAATCGAAAGCGCCTGCTATCTCCGCAACGCAACTTTTCGCGCAGACCCAAGCGCCCTCCTCTCCTATGCCAAATGCTCCGCGATCTGATCCCGTGCTCACGCGCCCATCGCCTGGGGCGGAGCGGCCACAGCTATACTCCTCGCCTGGCATGTTCAATTCATCGCCCGCCTTGACTATGCATCAGACATCAATATTCCTTGCGAATGAGCCGAGAGAACAATACACAAGTATGCGCGAGTCGCAGGAGCGGCGTGCTGCTCGTATACGGCGAGAGGAAGAGCTAAAGAGGCTGTATGCGCTCAATGGCAATGATGAAGAGTTGGAAGACGAACACGAGTACGATGCAGACACGCAGCAGCGAAGACTGGAGAGCAAGCGCTTACAGAAGGTCCTCAGCGACCAAGCGATGGCGAGCTGGAACGCATTAGGAGCCCCTATGCGACCCGGATCACGTCCTTCGTCAAGTAGGAAGACGACAGCCACTATTGACCTGGTCACGCCAGCGACAACGAGGAAGAACGTGCAATTTGAGCTATCAGATGGTGAGAACGAGACGGACGAGGAACAGGAAGAGATTGGATTGCCGATTGAAGTTGAGGATGCACATGACGGCGAAGGGGTGCTTGGTGAAGAGGAACATACAAGTGAGAATGGAGACGATGTATACGATGAGTTCGGGGAGACAGTTTTGAGAAGTCAGCGAGATCCCGATGACATTGATGACACTGACGTACTCATGGAGGAAGAACAGCCAATGGAGTTGTTTGAGGACGCGGCGTTGCAGAAGGGAGTGGGACGGGACAAGGGACGCTTACAGCCTGTTGACGGGAATTACGTTCTGCCAGCGGCGACGGCAATCACGACCACACAGCTGTCAGCCATTGCTGACTCTCAACCTGACCGCCTGGCAAAGCCCCGTATGACACCTTCGGACGGACCCGCAGGCAGTGCACAAATCTCCTCCTTCGTGCCTGGGTCGCAGTATGCTGGCGCAGCGGAACAGTCTGGCTCTCAACACCCGATGCGGATCCCGGACTCTACGAACAGGCCTGCTTCACCCCAGCTCGTCCTGTCGCGGAAGGCAAGTGATTTAAGCAAAGTTCCGTCTAGTCCGCCCGTACTTACAAGTGGCCGCAAGATCGACTTTCCCGAGGCCATGCACTCTCTTCTAGTGACGACTCCCGCTCGACCAGTGACACGCGATCGTGCCAGTGATGGTCTCACCGAGGTGCCCGAGAGGGACATGCCAGAAGCCGGCGACAGCGACGCAACGAAGGCCACATCGATCTTCGAGACTGCTGCAGAGACTAACGATGTACACATGTTCTCCACAGCGCCAACCCATTTCTCATCGCAACCTACGCCACTCAAGCCTAGTCTGATCAAGCAGCTCTCCAGAGCTTCTGCATCACAGCAAAGTAGCATGCCCACGCCCCTCAAGGCTGCGGGAGTACGCCGATTTGCGGATATCGTTGCCGATCCGTCCCCTGCTGGTGCCAGGAGCGCTGTGGATTTCGAAGCTCTCATGGGTGATGTGTTTACTGCGGCTGATCAAGAGTACACCGATCTCCTGTCAAGTCCACAAGACGTGCAGCCTGCAAAGAAGCGGAAGCTGGCGCCTCGTATATCGTCAAGGAGGGCGACCAGGCAGCTGTCTGCGGTAATGGCAGGCGAGCAAGATGCCGGACCTCCCACCGCTGTGTCATCCGAGAAGTCAGTGACCGTGGCCAAGCACCAAATACAAGAACAGCACGGAACTCAGCCTACAGCGATTCCTCAGCCGCCGACATCTTCGTTGCTCTCCTCGCCACCTGCGTCAGCAATACCCGTCCACACTTCAGCCGTTTCATTGAGCGAAGCTCACACACTGCCAGCAAGCACGCCAGATGATAGTCGACCTCCTGGCACTCCCGAGAGCACGAGACGGCGCGAGCAAGAAGGCGCGAACGCAGCAAGCCAACTCCTGGCTCGGCGTGGCTCGCGGAACGGCAAAGTGACTAAGCTTAGTGGGACTGGACGCAAGACTGCTGTTTCGCGCATGCTGAGTGAACAAGCAAACCCGGCAAAAGTACTCACGAGACCAATCGCGCCACATGCACCACCCGAGGCTCGTGAAGGGAGTGACAGTGATGGAACGAGGACCACCACCGGTGATACTGATACTATCGAGAACAACGACCATGCAATGACCGACGTTCAGCCAGATACGAAGGATTCTCCGAAAGCTGCGACGGTCGAGCTGCCAGCGGTACAGGTGACTCATCGTGTCCTGGCCCTGTTCCGATTGGGCAAGTACAACGCATACTACCCTGGCACGTGGTTGGAGTCAACGGCAGATGGAAGCACTCACCATGTACGCTTCGATGACCAGACTGAGCTGTGGGTAAATGCCCGAGAAGTTCGCGCACTCGACTTCAGGATCGGCGATACCGTCAAAGTGGACTTCACGGGCTTTGCTGGCAAGAGCTGGCTGGTTCAAGATTACGGTCGGTTCGCGGTATCGGCGAAGGATCGCGAGAACGGCACCGATGTTTACGACCACGTCACACTTAAAGTCCAGTCGAGAGCAGCTACCCGTAACAGCATGGCTGCTAATGGCTCCTTGGTTGTAGGCGAAGGGAAGCTTAAGGAAATTCTGATCACCAACATCAAGTTACCTCACAGCTTGTTCTCTCAGCTTGACGCTCGCATATTTACGCCACCGACCTCCGACGTTAGAATCCAAACTAGGCTGGGAACTCCTACGACTAGTGAACACACCTCAGCGTCGACAACGCCGACATCTCGCTCGCGCCGTACGGGCGTGTCAGCATTGAAGTCTGCCGGTCTGCAGACTTCGCGGCTGCGAGGAGGCTCTATTGCGTCCTGCATCGGTCGTACCAGCATGGGCATGTTCTCTGGCATGGCATTCGCTATCTCCTATGCGCACAACGAAGCTGAGAAGGCTGAGATCACGCGCCTCACCCGCCAACATGGCGGTCAGATACTCGAGGATGGTTTCGACGGACTGTTCGCTTCGCCTCTCCTAGATGAGCCTAGCACACCATTGAAACGTTCTCCGAAGAAGCCGATGAGTACACCAGGATCGGCTTTGCGACTAAAGCCTCAGTTCGCGGATCTTGGCTTCGTTGCTCTAATCGCAGACAAGCATAGTCGCAGAGCAAAGTATGTACAAGCTCTGTCACTCGGAATACCTACACTGCATGGCCGATGGGTGCTCGACAGTGTTGCACAGGCACCTAAAGCTGCGGACCCAACCTCTTGGACTCGCTATCTCCTTCCTGCTGGCGAGTCGGCCTATCTCAGCGGGGTCGTACGCTCACGCACGCTCTCACCTTATGTAGCCAGCACTGCACGCTTCGCCGACACACTGATCGCACGCGACTTACTCCTTGACGGTGCTGGCGTGTTGCTTGTAGCCTCCAAGAAGAGCAAGGCCACTTGGGAACGTCGTAGGACCTACGCTTTTCTGACTCTTGCCATTGGAGCTGGTCATGTGCAGCGCGTCAGCGATCTGAAAGAGGCCAAGGCACTGCTTGCTAGCGATCCCGGCAAGTGGAGCTGGGTATATGTCGACGATGAGAAAGTCAATGAAGCCGCTGAAGTGCTGTTCGGGAAGAGTGGAGTCAAGCGGAAGAGAGACGACACTGGCACGAAGAAGAAGGCGCAGGCAGTACTGAGTGCAGGTGCTGGTGTGGTAAGGGTTGTTGGCGACGAGTTCGTTGTGCAGAGTCTGATCTTGGGCGGGCTCGTGGAGTAGCAGGATCGCGAGGCAGTTGGCTGTAGCAGGAGTGACGATTGGGTATGTGATGTAATTAGCCGTATACCCATATAAGCTACGTTCAGAGTCAGAGTCATAGCTATGAACGTGATCGCCTCTACCTTGACACTACTACAGAGGGATCGGCTGCTAGCGCGAGTCATGTCGACTAACTTATTAGCGGACCACTTTGCTCCTCGCGCCACCTTCGCGCTTGTTCAAAATGTCTTGAACCTCATCACTCGCATCCATAAAACTTATGCATTGGCCTCATGTGGGTGATACGGCTGTCGGACATGCTGGCTTCTCACACGCTTTCTGGACAACACTATGAGACCGACGGGATTGCAGCGCGTGCGACGCTGGCACCTTACGGCATCCGCGATTAGAGTCGACACATTAACAGGACCAATAAACCTGGCTCACAATGCTACGATTTACACTGTGGAAGCCCGTCAAAACGCCGATGAGACACCGCTCGATAAGCATTGATAACGAGGTCAATTAGAATTCATGATCGAATATACATGCGCAATCATACATGAACAGGAGCTCGAACAGTGGGAATCATGCTTCAGATGGCCGAAGCATCCATTAGACCTTGACATCGACATGCGTACTATGGCCCTTCTCGATCGCGGAGTAGTTCTCTCCCCCCACGATTGCTTCCCCAGCCTCGATAACTTTATCACCGAATGATGCTGCGATCTCTTCCAAAGTCTTACCATTTGCTGTAGCGCCGCTGACGGCAAAGTCAGTATTGCCCTATCATTTGCGAGTAATCCATCTTGCCTGGACTCACTTTCACTGCCACAGATCAGTAATCCATTCGTAATGTGAGGATGCAATGGGGAGACTTACGGGAAGAACATGTAGACGATGACGAGGTAACAAGCACAACATGCGACGAACACGTAGTAGTAGTTCTCGTGGATGTTGGCGAACGCGGTTGGTCCGGCTAGGGTGACTATGGCAGTGTCAGAACTGCTCCACGCCTGACAAGAAGAGGGATGGAAGACATACTGCCCACATTGACCACATAGTGTGCGACTGCTGACAGTCCCACCATCCTACTGCGAATGGACATGGGCACCACTTCTGCTCCATACAGCCAAGTCACGCTGTTGATCAGAGCATCTGGCTAGAGGTCAGCTGGATCCAGTCACAAGGATTTTGGGATCCCGCGTACAGTAGCAGATCACGAAGACAAAGATGCCAACGACAGCAAAGGCTTTGCCGACCTTATTGTTGGTATACTGGAATTCTCGTTGCATTACTGCGCAGTAGATCTCGGTGACGATCACGCACGAGAGGCCCGCGAGTAGCATCCTGCGAAAAATCAGCATCACTTACCTACGTGGGCTTGAAGTACTGACTTTCTGCGACCCCATCGATCAGGGAGATAGTTGATTGCAATAACGTTCGATACAAATGCGCAGGTCCCCCAAACAGCGGCAAGCGCAAGGATCGTTTGCGCCTCGATGCCTAAAGATTTGTAGAGTGTAGCTGCATCCCGTGGTCAACAGAACCCTCGACATGAGTAGTGAAGGAAGCTCACTTTGATAGTACTGCAGGCAATTAGTCGAAGTTCAGGATCCGCAAAAGAGCAATGGACTTACTTGGATTACGTTCACTCCGGTCACACACGTCAAAATCTGGACAGCTATGCAGCTAGCGACCGGTCAGCGTACGCGGCCATGAGCATAATCTTGGAGAACTCACACAGCCACACGTCGCCGGTACAGCTTGAACATTTCACCGAACGTCAATATCTTTCTCTGCATCTCATACTCGATCTGCGCATGCATGATGCCAAATTCCCGCTGTACTTCTTCCGACTCGAGGTCGTTGCGAATGCGAGCAAACACATGCTTTGCTTCGTCGACCTTACCTTTCTGGACCAGCTGGCGTGGACTGTCGGGCATGTATGTGGATAATCCGATGAACAAGATGATCCCCCATGGTAGCTGCATTGCCAGCGGTAGACGCCATTGGATCGCACCATATGGCGCATAGCCGCATGCGTAGCCGACCCAGTTGGCGGTCATGGTGCCAGAGGAGAGACCGACTCCGCCTAAGCCGCCTATGAATCCACGTGTCTTTGGACTAGAGATCTCGGAGAGGTACACTGGGACTGTACCACTGATTGCGCTGTTGAAGGACTACGTCAGCTCTTTTGATCCACGAACAGCCCTGGGTCGCTCTATCGTACCCTACAGCAATTCCCGCCAGGATACGGCCGACCAGGAACATAGGTATGCTTTGTGCGGCTGCCTGGACGATGCATCCTATAGTGACCAGAATGCAACAAAGCTGCATGAAGCGTTTGCGGCCGAGACGATCTGCTATCAGAATCTGGAACACAGCTCCGATTGCTTCTCCGGCGATGTAGGTCGAGACCACCTGCAACAGTTGTCAACACATGCGAGGCTTTTCCCAGGAAAAGATCATCGTACCGCTCCTGTGATGCCATTTGACGGATTACCCATGTAGGCCCTCCAGCTCGGGTGTGCAATCGCTGAGGACGTTAGGACGTTCGCCTGTTCAAACTGTACTATGCACTTACTCGTGGTCGCGATCCCGGTGTCGAATCCCTGAGAGTTACATATCAGCGAGCTGCAGCGCGTACACCGAGCATGTAGCGTACATAGAGAAAGGTGCCGATCGAGGCTGTTATGCCGACGATCAGCGCGAATCGGTCTTCGAACATTCTCGATATGTGTTCTTTTGAGTAACACGATACTGGAGGTTCGGCGCAAATTCAACGTCGAGAGTGATCGCGCATCAGGCACGCTGTCTCGCGCAGCAGTGGATGCGCCAGCTGTGAAGTCCGCGGTTGCGAATACTAATGGACTCGCTTGCACAGGTGTCGCATGCGCCAGCCAAGATCTACGGTGCAATGATCTACCGTAGCCTTGACTAGGATGCAAGCCCGGCATTGTAACACCTCGCTGTGTTGTTTCCATCCAGGGTCAACCCGTCGGTACGATCATCATCCGTTTCTGTCCCGCAAGAAGCGGCACCGTGCTTGTCGGATCTAGCACGAGGCGAGACGCAATGTTTACGCTTGGAATGTGCCACGACAACTTTTCGGGTGTACCTCCACCACCAGACCGTACAGAGCCTTTCGAATAAGCGACGGTCCCAGCGAGTATGACGACCAACGGAACACGTCCGAAAGGACTGGAGACCAACAAAGCCAAGGCAATCGTCGACGCTGCATGGAAAGGGAATTACGCGATAGCTGCCGTCTGCTGCTACAACCTGGAAGCCATCATCGCCACAGTCCGTGCCGCCGAAGCAAAGAAATCCCCAGCCCTGATCCAGCTGTTCCCATGGTCGATCGAATTTGCAGATGATCTCTTACTGCACGCCGCTGCTGAGGCCGCTGCGAAGGCTACCGTGCCCATTGCAGTCCACATGGATCATGCACAAAATCCCGACATCATCAGACGGTCTGCGGATCTCGGAGGCTTCG
Source organism: Rachicladosporium sp. CCFEE 5018 (assembly GCA_002077045.2). NCBI lineage: Eukaryota > Fungi > Ascomycota > Dothideomycetes > Cladosporiales > Cladosporiaceae > Rachicladosporium > Rachicladosporium sp. CCFEE 5018. Next base: position 2,952,742 of record KZ111140.1, read on the forward strand.
ATGGGATCATGGTTGACATGAGCCATTATGAGCGCGACGAGAACCTGAGACTTAGCCGTGAGCTTGTTCAGTACTGCAATGCACGTGGCATCATCACTGAATGCGAACCTGGACGTATCAACGGCAGCGAGGACGGAATCGCCGACACTGTAAACCTTGACGAAGTTCTCACGACCCCCGAGCAGGCCGAAGAGTTCGTTGCTCTCGGCATTGACTGGCTCGCGCCAGCATTCGGGAATGTGCACGGCAACTATGGGCCAAAGGGACCAGAGCTACGTTTCGATCTACTGGAGGCTGTAGCAAAGAAAGTCGGGGATCGGGTTCGTATCGTACTACACGGAGCGCATGAGGACTACTTCCAGAATGACCTCTTGCGGAAATGCATCGGGTACGGTGTTGCGAAAGTCAATATCAATGGTTAGCATTACAGATCCGAACGCTGGGTTCTATGCTAATTTGATCCTACAGGTCCAGTACAGAAGACCTTCATCCGGGTCGGAGCGGAGCTGATTGGTAAGGAGCCATTAACGACCGTAATCGAGAAGCAAACAGATGCAATGCAGAAGATCATCGAGGAGAATATGGATTGGCTGAACTCGAGTGGCAAGGCGTGAGAGGTAGGAGTCATCGATTTGATCTGATTCAATGATGATGGACTATACTGTCAAATCTTCTCAATACCCTGCGCATCTACTGAGCTGCATTATGAATCTTCGACTTAAGTTGGGCTCGTAGTCTTCATGAAGTCATGAATCGATTCCACAAAGGACGTATCACGCACCATGCCTAGCGAGAGAGCGAGCGAGTTGTCGTAGTCATCAGCCCATGAGTGCAGAAGGGACTGCATCTCCGGCTTCGGCTCCTCTCGCACAAGACCCAGCTTCTCCTTCCCTCCAACCTCTGCCAGCGCATTCAGCATGTCCTGTACAGTGACCGCGAATCCTGGCACGTTTATTGCTCTCCGATGCGGCGGTAGCGCGTCTGCTGGAATGCTGAGAGCGATCGAGATGTTCTGCACCAGCGTTCGTGGAGAGCACATCCAATGCTTCCAATCTCGCTCTGCGAGTGGCAGCACGCAGACCTCTCCGTTCATTGGCTCCCGTATGATGCCAGAGAGGAATGACGTGACTGCAGCAGTGGGCTTCCCAGGTCGAATCGAGACAGTCGGGAACCGTAGTGAGAAACCATTGATGAGACCTCGGCGAGTGTAGTCGTTGATGATGGTCTCGCAGATGATCTTCTGGCAACCATAGGACATCTCTGGCGTGGTGACTGTCGATTCGTTGACGCCCTTGGCGGGTGGCGGCCGGCCGTACACGGCTTCGCTTGATGCGTATATGACGCGAACACCTGGGCATTTCGTCGCCAGTGCATCCAGTAGAGATCTTGTTGCATCGACGTTGACTCGATAGCCCAGCTTGAGGTCTGCTTCGGCGCCTGACGACATGATGCCATGCAGGATGATGACGGCGTCGAGGTCCTTCGTGACTACTCTCTGGACATCGTCGAGAAGGTCTGCTTTGATGCATGTGCATCGATGTGGCGCCTTAGCACTCAAGAGCGGTGGCGGCTCGATCACGTCGGTGAGAATGAGCTCGTTCGATTCTTCCTGTGATAGTCGTTGGGCGACAATCTGGCCAATGAAGCCAGCAGCGCCAGTGATCAAGATTCTCATCGCGCGTTAGTTTCCCTGTGAATTGCGAAAGTACATCTCTGTCCTATACATGAGCGGAACGTCGAAGTGTAGCATATGCACTGTCCTCTAGCCGGCCGAAGCCAGGACCTGCATACGTTCTGTATCGCTATAGCCATCCGGACTCGATTTGTTGTGCCCGGCGAAGCGGTGCGATGATCTGCCGCCCATGATGTCCAGGACGAGTTCTGTAAGCGCAGACCGGAACATTGATGGTGTGTCTTCTGATTGCAACGCTCTAGTTTAGAAGCAGCACTTCGTCATCTGAGGTTGTCGGATATAGATATAGGCGAAGTTGGAGGTATTTCCAGCTTACGATTGTAGAGGACCATCATCTGACAAAAGAGTGTAAATCGTACACGATGACCACAGAAGCAACATCACTGGCATCTACACCCATACAGAGCCCTTTCGAGTATGTATGTGTTCGAATTACGTCATGCTGTGCAATACACTAATCGCCAACAGACTTGAAGCCTCGTACGGTGACTGGCGTGATGATCTATCCAAGAATGGCTTCGTGGTGGTGAAGAATGCCATACCGAGAGACAGAGCGGAACGATATCAGCAACAGGCCTTCGGATGGCTTCAGTCTTTCGACCCGGATCTCGACCTCAAAAGGCCAGAGACCTGGAACCTCGACCGCTTGCCAATTCAGACAGAACGCAATACTTATGAGCACTATGCTGTGGTCCATGAGCGATTCATGTGGGAGGCAAGGATGGAGCCTGGTGTTGTGGAAGCATTCGAGAAGATCTGGGGGACCAAAGAACTTATCGTATCATTCGACTCGCTCAACGTCACATTACCCAACCTGAAGCCTGTCCGCGATCCGTGGCCGCATGTCGACCAAGCACCGCGGAAGCGGGGCCTACACTGTATCCAGGGCATCATCAATCTCAGCAAGGCTGGAGATAATGATGGCTCTCTTGTGGTGATTCCCCGATCCCACCGACTAATAGCGGAGTTCTACGACACCAAGACTGACCCGAGCACTTGGGAACTGCGAGATAATCGTTACTTTAGCAAAGAGGACATGGAGTTCTTCGAAAGTCGGGGACTGAAGCCACAAAAGGTTCTAGCAGAGCCTGGGGATCTCATTTTGTGGGACTCACGAACCATCCACTGGGGTGGAGAGCCTGAGCCGGGAAAGAGTGATGTCGTGCGCACAGTCATCTACGCCGCCTATGCTCCGGCCAAGCTAGCCACTCCAGAGGCACTGGAGATGAAGCAGAAGATCTTCCATATCAACGGAGCCACAACGCACTGGCCGCATGATAACATCAAGCTGCGAGATCTCGAGGCGAGGCGGCCAGATGGTACGTTAGACGGGAAGCATCGGACAGCACCGCTTGAGGCTGCAAATAGGTCAGAGATCTTGCTGCGACTAGCGGGTGTGCTTCCATATCAGGCGGCTCTGGCGAAGGAGGGAGGTAGTGAGGCTGTCAAATGATCTATAGCACGTATGTATGATTGTCGACGGTGATCTCAATGAATTACACGAGCGCGGAGGTGGAGACTACTTTATCTTTACTTGGCAACGCTCAGACCACGCTCCAACTCCTCCGAGTACAAGGATGCCAGCTTCATCAGTCCCACTATCATGACACACTGTCGTGTTTAGAAGGTAGATGTACGCCTCTCTTACATTGTCATGACTCTGTCTCGCCGCGGCAAGGGGGGGACGAATCCTTCCGGTGAGGTCGGAATCGCACTCCGTCGTTTGCTGCGGGGTATGGGCCGTGGCCTACACTCATCCGGTGGACATGATCATGGGCGTGTAAGAGGTGAGGAGGTGGCGGTAGGGTGCATGCATATTACTTAATGCGCAGCCGTCGCTGTGAGCGTGTCTTTCGGCGTACCATTGTGCCGCTTTGGAACTCGCGACATGTCCGACCTGCGCGATGATCAGCCAATGGAGGTCATGTCGACGGTACTGGATGGCGAGCCGCCATGTAAGCGAACGAAGCATATGGCGAAGACGTGAGTGCCCTTTGTTATGTCCAATGTCAATTTCCGGAGACTAAGAGCCTACTGCAGATGTGAGGCATGCCGAGCCAAAAAGAGCAAGTGCGATAGTGCTAGGCCTCGATGTGCCACATGCCAGCAGAGAGGTATGTTCAGACATATTGATCACGTGTCCCGACTATGACTGACATGCGTCTGGTCTAGACCTGTCATGCACATATAGAGAGAAGGGCCAGCCAGGTCTACGACCCGGCTTCGGCAAAGCAGGTGAGACTCGCATCGACCAGCTTGAGGGAACCATGAACGAGATCAAGCATACCCTGCAGACTGTGCTTGATCAGATTCAGCCCATCATGCTAGCATTTCCGGCAGGCGATCAGAACTCGATTCGCCACGACGCTGGCAGCCGTGCGCCTCGAGCACCCAATGTCGAATTACCAGATATGTTTTGGCCCACGCCAGGACTCACTGGGGGAATGATCCCAAACACCCACGCAGCAGCCCTGGAAGATTTACATTCACCTGCGACAGTGATGTCGTCCCACATGCAGCCAGTGACCGGCCTGCCACCGGTTCCGGTCATTACAAGACTCGTGCATCTCTTCTTCGAACATATCTATCCGTGGTTTCCGATATTCCACAGACTCAGCTTTGAAGCGATGATCTTCGAGCCAGGGCGAGAGATCCTGCTGTACGGAATTCTCGCCACCTCATTCAGATTTTGGACAGACGCAGCTCCATCAATCGAGCAGCGCAGCGCGTATGTCAAACTCGCTAGAGAGCGAATATTGCTCGCAACTATCGATGATTGCACATTGCTGAGCGCTCAAGCTCTGGCTCTTGCAGCAGTCGATGCCCTAGGACAAGGCACGGGACCTCGCGCCTGGAACTCGATGTCATTACTGGCAACAGCCGCGAAGCACCTAGAGCTTTCTAAGAGCCAGTCACTGGAGTCCGCAGAGAGGTCGACTCCCCTAGTCGCCAACGATCCGGATGACGATGGAGAGCTTTCAATTGTACAAGCAGAAGAGAGGAAGCGTCTACTCTGGGCAATTTGTAGCCTAGATCGTTTCTCGAGCGTCTCACATGGACAGCCTGGAGGCATTGACATGAGAAACATTCGCCTGCCATATCCCAAGTCGGACGATCAGTGGGAGCAGAACTCGCCTGATCGATGGTATCAAGCACCAACGATGAAGTCTTCGTTTCATGAAGCAGATACTGGCGCTTCGTACGACGTATGGCACCACTACATCGATGCACTGGCGTTTGTCGACCGTTCCAACCAATTCCTGATCCAACCAGTGAATTTGATGGTCTCTGTGCAGTGCCAAGAATGGCAGAGCAACTTTCGGCGACTTGACACTTCCCTCAGCAGTTGGTTCAGCGCATTGCCAGCGCAGGTGCGGGAATCACAAGCAATGTTCAGCCCGGCATGGGTCATGCTGCAGGCGACAGTGTACCTGTAAGTTACTATTACGACCGACCGAATCCACATTACACGTATGCTGATAACCTGGACCCTTTAGCATACGAACTCGAATGTACACAGTCGCAGCCTTCCCTTCAACGACTTCACCGTACGTGAAGGCTTCCACAGCAGCGCGATTGAGATGTCGTGACACGATCACGCATGTCGCAGCACTGGTTCAGTCGCTCAGCCCAGGAGATTTGGATTGTCTACCACCGATGTTCGCGTTCGTCTTGTGGGTCGCCGCTCGAAGTCTCGCAATCCTCTGGACCACACACCACGAGTCTACACCTGGTCCTGACATGGATGCGCTGTTGATCGGACTGCGTCAGATGGCGACCAGATGGCCTTGCGCTCAGAGGTATGCCGACTTGCTACAGCTGATCATGGACGACACCGACGCTGAGGCACGGCCCAAGCTTCTCGAGATCTTCAATGATACTCGACGCACCGCCTATGGACTCGAGAAGAAGCTTGGCAAGATTGCGGGCAGTCCTTCCGCAAGTCAAGACTTGTTTTCTTTCGACTTCTTAGACATGCCGTTCCTCGATAACGACATCAATGATGGCTCCTGGTTACCGCTTTTCTCCGACAACGCCGTCAACGATTGGCTGTGAACGTGAGATTCAGAGACCAGCAGAAGCAGTTATGAGTTGTTTATAAAAGCTGCATGTGCTATAGATGTTGTGGTCTGCTTTGCTCGGCCTGCTGTTCTGGGACCAGCGTCACAAGCCGCCCTTGCTCGACCGCGGATCGGGCATTGGCAAGAGTGAGCTCTTCCATCTTGGTCTTCGTCTGTCTCGAGGTTAGTAAGGGCGGCTCAGGCATCGGGAGCATCAGGTCTTCCTACCTCCACCGTGGAAGTGCCCATATGCGGTAGCAAGCATACGTGCGGATTGCGCAGAAGGCCAGGATGTAAGTTCGGCTCCTGCTGATAGACGTCCAGGCCAACTGACAATACCTTGCCAGATTCGAGAGCTTGCACTAATGCATTCTCATCCAGGACACCTCCACGAGCAGTGTTGACGATAATAATCCCAGGTTTCATCTTATTGAACTCTACCGTGGATATGATGTTTCTAGTCTTCGCCTGGGAACTGTCGTTAGCATGTCTCGACTGAACGTGATTTACAGCTCTGTCTTACGTTCAGCGGCAGATTCAAGCTCAGAACATCACTTTGCGCCAGCAGCTCATCGAAGCTCACATAGCGAGCACCATCCGCTTCACGCTCGGAGAGCCGATTACGATTATGGTAGATCACCTGCATGCCAAAGCACTCGGCCTTCCGCTTCAGATTCCGCCCAATCCCGCCCATGCCGAGGACACCTAGCACCTTTCCTTGCGGATCATATCCTAGCGGTGGCGGAGGCACGGCGGACTTCCAATCTCCGTTCCTGATGGCCATAATTCCATTGTTGAATCCCCGGAGCGTGGCAAGTATGAGGAAGATGGCGGCGTCCGCCGTGGCATCTTCGACTACATTGGGACAGTTGGACACCTGGATTCCTCGCGCGCTACAAGCTGCGATGTCGATGCTGTCGTAGCCGGCACCATTATGGCAGATATAGCGGACGCTCGCTGGTAGGGCGTTGACGAGGGTGGAGTTGAATTTGCCAGCTTGAGCGAAGCTGGCGGGTGCGCGGTCCACGATGACGGTCACGTCGTCAAGAGTACCGTCTGTGCACTGGGTGAGGAAGTGCTCGCGATCGCGGGCGTCGGTCTTTGTCGTCGCGGCGACGGTGGAAAGAGCTTCCCACGTCGATGCAGTGCTATGACGCAAGTCAGGTCATTTGCTCCCGATGATATGGAGGTACATTATATTACTGATCTAGCTTGCCAAGCAGTAAGATCCTGTGACTGTCCATATTGTGATTGTTCACTACGTGTGTATCCCTTCAATTCGTCCAGCTATATGCCTCTTGTGTTCTGTGCGTCAGATCGAGCTCAGGCACCTAGACTTGCCCGCTGTCAAAGGCGGGCGATCGTTGAACCGAGACGGTCGTTGCACGATCCGGTCGTCGGCTGACTGCTTCCTGTGAAGGTGGAGTAATATCGGGGCATATGAATTTGATGACTATATACACAGATTGCGGTTCTTACTACTCTGCACTATATGCCCTTGGCTTCGTACAGCACAGATGATGGCATAGTTTGATCTGCCTCGAGAGCAGACACTCCCTCATTACGTGCCTGGCACAGGTCCAGCGACTATGGATACGTTACATGGTTTCGCTTGCGGCCTCTGTCGCGCTTCGCCTCGTACCGGCGCAGAAGACAGTCCTCGTGCATTGAATTTCAACGCAGCAGTAGTGACTGCCTTATATCAACAAAAGGGTCACTTTCTTGTGGTCACGTTGGACTTGTGCTTTACAGGCAATACGGCGGCGTCGCATTCTAAAAAGTCGACTTCGCTATTGGCTCGATGCGCAGGTCTGTGCCGACGTATCGCCTACAAGTGCCCATGAAGAAGTCGTGGAGGCGCTGTGGGTCGTCTTTTCGCGCGCGCGCCCTGCTGGTCCATGTAGCTCAATGCAACGACGCTCTCATTCTGGTGCCTCAGCAGTATGTCGTTTCCGCGATGACTATGGCTCCCTTCCTCTGTCATCAGTATCTCGTCTTAACGGTGCAGCCTCGCGAAACCCAGTCGATGGTGCGGCGTTATTGCGATACAGGAAGAATTGCACGAAGACTCCAGCGTCGAGGAACAGCGTACCCAGGCTCCCCACCAGCCAACTCAGGTTGATAAGTATGTATTTGCCGTACACTTGGCGTGCTTCTCCAGGTCTGCAATGGCTCTCGTGCCAATGACCGTGTCGGTGCCGACTGCAGATGGGTTCGAATGCAAAGATGCTGAGGACGTATGTCAAGTTGCCGATACAGGCGAAGAGGAAGAACAGGGCGTTCAGTCCGTCGGTGCTTTGACGGCGATAGTTGAGCAAAAGCTGCGGGATGCGGCTACCGAGGTACAGCACCGCACAGACGTAGCCGAAGATCTGACCCATCAGATTGAAGTGCAGAGTACTGGCTTGCGAGTCTGCCTCCGTCTTTCCGTCAGAACTCCTTGACTCTGGCGCCGAGGGCGACAGATAATAGCCAGCGATTCCGGCTGCTATGACCATGACTATGGCTGTACTGTTGAACATGATTGCCTGAAGCCAACTTCGAGGTTGCGAAGGTTTGATCACGTCTGTGTCAGTCACGTCGTGATGTTGCGGATGCAATGGCGTGACAGGGGAAAAGTGCGTAGGGTCCAGACTGGCGAGACGTTCGCGAAAAGAAGACACAGACCGAGTCCGGGAGCGGTCTGCATCGGCTGCTGTAAGAGGCTTGGCAATGCCGACTTCGACATGGCCAGGACGAAGACTACCTGCTTCCTGAAGTAGAGGTGATTCTTCTGTGGGCTCGGAGTCATCAACAGTGTTGTTCTTCTCCGGTCTGGGATCTCGAAGGGTGAAGCCACGGTAGTAGAAGCATTGGCCGAGCAGGACGATGTCCGCCAGGGTGTAGTATATCGCCAGTATGATCTAGTCAAATGTTAGTGGAGCCTATCCAAGCTAGGAGTAGGGGTACATACCATCGTCGGCAGTACGCCCTGCAGCACCGATCCCAAGATATTGAATACATCTCCAGCCAGCCAGATGATGACGAACTCGACACTCAAGCCATCAGCCGACGAACGCCTGAAGTTCTCAATGATCTGCGGAGAGAAGACAACGACCCAGCATGCAATGCTGATTGAGCCACAGATGCCACTGAGGGCTTCGATGTCAAAGCCGTTGTAGTTCGCCGCAGGAGGGTACATGATCGCGGTACGACGCGAAGCGCGTAGTAAAATTTCCGACAGTGGCTTCTAATGCTCTCACTCAACCAACGGTTCACAACAACATGTAAGCAGAATGTGGCGCGGGCGACAACGCATGGTACATCATCGACATCTACTCATCAAGGGTGGAAGAGTCACGAGACGGATGCCGGTTTTACTTCGCGACTGTTATGTAAGATCTCGAACTTTGTTGCGAGGTCAAGGCGTTGTGGGCCGTGCGTTAATAATGGAAACCACTTTGCCTTCACGTTCTTCACCGTGGAGCTCACATCGGCACCTACGTTTACACTGTGCCAACTTCTTGCTGAATCAATGGGGTATCATCACGCTGTGCCCCGAAACGGCGTGCAATGCCTGCGAGAAGACGACAGCGCTAGGCAACTCGTGCCTAGATCAGCCTTCAGACATGTCCTTTACTCGGAATTACCTATGGCGCGAGAACTAGATGGGCTAGATGGCAAGACTTCGCAGCCCCAGATGACTGATGCCGTTATGGCTGCGAATTCTCGTCGTGGCCAGGGAGAAGAGTCGTGGACACTACCACGCTAGAGCACTCCGCACCGTTTGACAACGCCTGCGAGACCCTCATCGGACGAGATGCCTTGGCCCCTTCGCTTGACCATCGAAGCTTCGCAGAAGTCATTGCATGTTGAAGAACATATTCACTTCTCCGCAAGGCATTGGCTGAAATGCTAAGGGCCAACATCAATCTATCAGATGATCATCTGCCTTCCGGCCCAGATTGCATTTGCGAAGCAGGTATGCGCAAGTCGATCTTTCGCGACAGGATGACGGATCTGCCAAGCTTTCTTTCAAGCAGGGTGAACGGCGTGATTATCAAAGGTAGCGTCGTGTCGATGCGTAGAACTCATGACACCCAGAACGGATGGGCTTCATACTAGATGAAGTGATACGCTCTCGCCGTGCATCATCTGGCATGCTGATACTGCGACTACCTGGGTCAGCCGACCTCGACCGTCGCGGTTGGTGGAACACGTACTGTCGAGGTGGCGGTGAGATCCGCTCCGAGGAAGCGTTATGGTGTATCTGAGCTGGCTGCGCTGAGGGCCGCAACTGCAGCTTGATTGGCCTCCGCAAGATCGAAACTTTTGGATCTAGCCATGCTGCAGCTTGTAGTACCGGCTGCGATCTGGGCCGACCATCTCGGAACACTGATTGAACCTGCTCTTTGCCTTTCAGTGAACGCTTCCGTTTCTGTGCTGCCACTTGCTCTGGGTGCATCGTCAAGCCATGTACCGCTGGGTAGAGATATGCTCCAAGGTACTGACGCGAGATGCCGAGTAGACCTGCATCCGCCATGGCTGCTTTCATGCGGTCGATGAACTCTTCCCGGATGCATCCCTTCTGCACATAACGCGAACTGACATAGACTAGGGCATACACGGCTGTCTTGGAAGGCTGTTCTGCCGCGTTCTTCTCATCCTGCTGCTGTTGAGCGAGGTATCTCGCTCTGGAAAGTCCTTCTTGCAGTTAGCGTGCCAAATATGTTGTCTTCAGCGGCCCTTGAGGCAAACCCCTAGACACTAACAGCATTGTCTTCTTCTCATAGAATCCTAAGCGCACACCCTCACTTCGATCTAGCGTCCTCTCGTCCGATTCGTCGATGGAGAACAGGAGACCTTCTACACAGTCTGGTGGCGACTCCACGACATTCGCGACGCCGCGCTCATTGATCTGCCATCTGTAGCCGGTCAACATTGCGATACCTTTGTACAGGCTCGACGGACACCTGTCCGCCATCTGGGACATGCGAAGATTGCTGCCATAGGCGAAGTACAATTTCCTGGGTCGATGCGACATCGTAGGGTTGGAGAAGTATGGTATCCAGCTGAGTGATCTCACGGAGTCGCGTTGGACCTGTTTATACACCAGATCTCGAATGATGAGGTATCGGATGGGAAGGCTGAGCTGGAGCAAACTTATGTGGCAAGGCTGCGCTTCAGCCTTGCACATCATACAGCCAATTGAGCCTTCCATGCTGACACACCCCGCCACACACTCGCACATCATACGCTGTTACGTAGAACACAATCTTCTTCGCAGCTGATAGCGCGAGATCAAATCACAGCGTGCATTGCTGCCTTTGGCTTCCAATCTGGCGAGTGCTAATCGACTCGACGCAGACGAGAATAGAACGGGACGTTCTGCAACGAAAATGACCAACAAGTATGCCAACTGAGCTACTCTCACATCAAACTGGACCGCACCACCTATGTGCCACGGCGGTTGTTTTGGTCAAGTTGCCTGAGGCTAGGCATAGTATATACTCCAGCCAACCATGAGTAGGTGGCGTATCTAGCATGACTGGACTAGCCTTGGGTAAGGCACGAATCGCCACTTTCTATGCCACATATCAAAGCGGCCTCAATCGTGGTTCTCGCACCAGCTTAGCCTTGCGCGGGTTGCGATGCATTTTACTTAACACAGTCTTGATCCTACACCATGTCACGCAACGAACTTTCCCTTGTCGACTCAGACTATGGCAGATTACTACAACTTCGGTATCGAGATCGAGCTGATCTCGAGGCCGCACACTGTCCGCAGTCCTCTTGTGCGCATAGAGTACTACGAACGACTCGCCGCCTCCCTGCGGAAGCGAGCTCTGAGTGCCCAAGCCGATACTTCTACAGAGAACTATCGTAAGCATACTGAGCATTATGACAAGTGGTGGATAACACGAGATGGCTCGCTTGGAGACCCGGACCATCCGCAGAGTAAGTAAGCATGCTGCCACAGACCTTGAACGCACAAAGCAGCTGATTCTCTGTGCAGTACTACTTGAGGCCGTTTCACCGATCCTTAGTACCCGAGGAAATTGGGAGGACGAGATTGACACATTCTGGACTGCTCACAAGAAGGTGTTCCATATGCCTGAGCAGAGCAGCAATTGCGGGAGCCACGTTCATGTTTCACCATCCGGGAGGAGGTGGTCGCTTGGGCAACTCAGGAACATCGCTGTCGGAATAGTCTACTTCGAAGCACTCATCCACGCCATGCTGCCGGCGACGCGGAGAAATAATAGCTACTGCCAGAAGAACTCGACAAGCTCCAGTCGCCTGGGTTCGTACATCTCTGGAGGTCAACAAGGCTGGCGAAATTTCATAGCCGCCGTCACGGGTGCAAACCGCGAGACACTGGTCACTCTCATGCAGAGCGACAGGAAAGTACTGTGGAACTTCACGCACATTGTCGATGAAGGCATTGGAAGTATTGAGTTTCGTGGTGGGCGTGGGCTGAGGGGAGAGATTAGGTCAAAATGGTGGATCGCATTCGCCGTGAGCTATCTTAACCTGCTCTGTACACTGGTGAGTACGATCTCGAGTAGGTCAATGGCTATATGCGCTAAGCTCTGTAGCAATTGCACAGTAACCAAAGGGAATTGAACTTGTCCGCGGACGAACTGTACAAGCAGATCAAGCAGAGTGCGCGCGGTCTCGACATGAGTAACTCCCTGCCCGCCAGCTACCAGATCCTGAATAACTCAAGGGAAGTCTGTCATCGCCTCTTACCTTTTCTTAATTGGCTCTTCGCTGACATCAGTGCAGACGGGCGTGAACAGTCTGCCGACCTACCCATCTGCAGTCCACCACTCTGATTTCGCTGGTCCGCCGCCAGTGTACAGTAGCGTCTATCGCGACCGAATATCGCGACGCATTCGAGCGGACGCAAACGAGATGTCGCAAGTCTTTCACCGCGATGTGGTTGCAGGAGCCGATCCCTCAATACCAATGATGACCATAAGTCTGACCCTACGTTCCCTACAGCTGCTCCTGGGCGTCGTAGTGGGCATCATATACTCCGTTCACAGGCCCAATCCGGCCGCATGCACGTTCGCTCAAGTCGTAGTCGGCTTCTCGGTCATTACAGCTCTGACATGTGCTGTGTCGAGCGGTCGCCAGAGACGCTTCAGATCTCTGTGGGACTTGCTGGAAAGCCACAAATGGAAGCTCGTCGCTCTTGTGTGGGAGGCTTTGCTCGCGTAAGTCTTCTAGGAACTCTGACCCGTGTGTGGACCCTCGCTGATGCGCAACGTCTGCCATAGCCTCTTTTGGGTCGCGGTCGGTGGACGGTTCGGCATCCTATACGAAAACCAGAACAATCTGATGGGCCACGCTGCCAATCTCGATCTGGTGAACACATGCCTGTGGGTGCTCACCGCCGGGATCGGTACATTGAGATGGTTGGTAGGTCGGAAGGCTGGAGGTGACAATACATCCGCTTTGTGAACCTTTAAGGTGATCCGGCCCTCGGTCCATCCCAGACGTCCGTTGTCCGTCTACTACCAGGGCACGATCACAGCATCATTGCGGGGCCCAGCGCAGACTTTGGCTGAATGGGAGGGCTCGGGGCATACATTCTGCGCTGTGGCCCGCCAGATCCTTGCAGATAAAGCGTAGACTAGCTTTGAACGGCTCGAGCTCAGTGCATCTGGCCAGAATGCAGACGCAAGAATGAAGCGTATTGAGTGCTGCTTCTACACTCCGAATACAGACGCCACACTATACAAAGTATCCGTAGGCTGCTCCACGATGTCAAATACCTTCGGCTATCGTTATGTACCGCTGCTCCATTGATCAACCAAAGGCCTTGCCCGTGAGTCCAGTTTTGCTATGGTGCTGGTAGTGGGCCAGAGGGCAATCGCCTTGTTGTGAGGCCAGCAGTGCCTGGGGTTGACGAACGTGCTGTACGGACAGCGACTAACCTGGTATTCGCTCGCGGTCGACGAGCAGGACCCG